>CATIWK010235362.1:0-10752 GCA_949634005.1 Mallotus japonicus
TTCCTATTTTAATTAGGTTAACTTTTATTTTATCTCTAAAAAAATTAAATCAAATTAAATTAAATTAATTAAAATGTAATTCTAATTTAATTGAAAGTATATTTCCTATTCTAATTAGGTTAATTTCTATTTTATCTCTAAAAAAATTAGTTTAATTAAAATACAATTCTAATATAATTATAAGTATGTTTCCTATTTTAATTTTATTAACTTCTATTTTATATCTAATAAAAATAAATTAATTTAAAATAATTAAAATGTAATTCTAATTTAATTGAAAATATATCTTCTATTCTAATTAGGTTAACTTCTATTTTATCTCTAATTACAATAAAATTAACTAACATATAATTCTAATTTAATTGAAAGTATGTTTTCTATTTTACTTATGTTAATTTATATTTTATCTCTAACAAAATTAAATTAATTAAAATTTTAGTGATAATTTTGTTAAAAAATAAAATTTTCTATTTTAATTAGGTATACTTATATTTTATCTAATATAAATCAAATTAGATAACGTAATTTTATAAGTCTTATTATATTAAATTTAATAAGTAAATAATTAAAATCAAAATTAATAAATTTTATGAAAATAGGAAAATTATATAAGTTGTTTCAAAAGTAGATATTTTTATAAATTAAAAATTAATAAATAGACAATAGAGTATATAATTTGTTTGAAAGTATATTTTCTATATGAAAAGTAGTATAATTATCGTTTTTAGATATTTTTATAAAATTCAACAAAATGAGTTAAAATTAAATTAATTAATATTTATCATTTAATTATTAATTTTTGTGTACATAAAAGTATTAATATTAAAAATATTGAAGAAATAAAGTGTCATAGCTCAAATAAAAAATTTACTAAAATTGTAATAAATTATAATTTTAATGGGGTTGTAATGTTTAAATTGTTATATAAAGAAAATATAACTTTTACTATTTTTAAATTTTTTATTAACAAATAACTAATATTTTTATTATCTTACAATTAATTTTGACCATAGTATTTTTTTTATATGAAATCAGTTCTAAAGTTGAGAAAAATTAATTATAAAAAATATTGAAGTAATATCATATAATTATTTAAATAAAGATTTATAAAAATTGTAAGGAATTATAACTATTTTAAGTTAATATCAAATTACTATATAAATAAATAACATTGTTATTATTTTTAAAACTGTTATTTAATAATATGGTTAATTTTTTATTTAATATATATCACGAGTCAAATAAATTTTTTTTTCACGTGTGAAGCATGTGGTTGTTTATATATATATATATATATATATATATATATATATATATATATGGGAGCCGCAGTTCAAGAATAGTCCGGTTTCAGTTCAGAATAGGCGGCAGAATCAACCAACACCCGATTCAGAATTGGCCGGTTTCAATTTACGATTCCAGTTCGATTTAATAAACAATTTTTTTTTAAATTGAAATAAATTATTTTAAAGGGTCCACTAAATTGAAGACTTGAATTGAAATACCTTAAAAATTTTGAAAATGTTTGAATTAAAATTAAATTTTGAAAAGAAATTTAAAAAATTATAGTTGACTATGACTTGAAATTAAAAAATTAAAAAATTTTGAATTAAAAATAAAATTAAAAGATATATATATATATATATATATATATATATATATATTAAGTATTGTAAATTTAATTCTCTCTCAAAAAGTGCTCAAATTCGTTTTCAAATTTCCCTAAGACATAAACAAGAGATAAGAATCAAATGGAAGACATTTTACATCGATTTCAAGTCAAATTCAAACATGATAGCATCCATCGTGGGTAGCCCTCACGATCGGGAGCAAGATTCACAATCTGAAAGGTTTAAATGGTTGTGAAGTGTAGAGAAGTTTGTGCCCCTCACAGACCGCTCTCACGATCATGAGTGGATCGTGACTAGTAGTCAAGACCGTGATGAATTTTGGGTCCTTAGTTAATTTAGCCTTCATCTCTTAAATTGAACCTAAAAATGTTAATGATGCTTTTGTGTGATGAATTTTGGGTCGTTGCTATGCAAGAAGAGCTCAATCAATTTGAGAGAAATAAAGTATGGAATTTGGTTCCTAGACCTAAACATCATCCTATTATAGGTACCAACTGGGTGTTTAGAAATAAGATGAATGAACAAGGTATCGTAACTAGCAACAAAGCTAGGTTAGTAGCTAAAGGGTATAATTAAGAGAAAGACATTGATTATGATGAAACCTTTGCCCCCATTACAAGGTTATAAGCTATTAGGATGTTATTTGCATTTGCATCTCATATGAATTTTAAGCTTTATTAAATGGATGTGAAAAGTGCTTTCTTAAATGGTTTTATACAAGAGGAGATTTTTGTTGAAAAACCTCTAGGTTTTGAAAGTTTTGAATTTCCTAATCATATTTTTAAACTTTCAAAAGCGTTGTATGGATTGAAACAAACTCCTAGAGTTTGGTATGAAAGGTTGAGTAACTTTCTTTTAAAGAAAGTATTCTCTAAAGGCAAAGTTGATACAACACTCTTTATAAAGAAATCCAAAAATAACTTGCTGATTGTTCAAATATATGTTGATGATATCATTTTTGGTGCTACTAATCACTCTTTTTGTGAGGAATCTCTAAACTCGTGCAAGATGAATTTGAGATAAGCTTAATAGGAGAACTCAAGTTCTTTCTTGGTCTCCAAATCAAGCAAGGAGAAGATGGGATCTTCATTAATCAAGCTAAGTACACAAGGGACATCCTCAAAAAGTTTGGAATGGATGGAGCTAAAGCTAGTAAGACTCCAATGAGCACACCACTAAACTTTGCAAGGATGAGAGTGGAAAGCCGATTGATGAAAAGTGCTTTAGAAGTATGACCAGATCTCTTCTTTATCTTACTGCAAGTAGACCTGATATTATATTTGCTACTTATCTATGTGTTAGATTTCAACCTTGTTATAAGGAGTCTCATTTGAATACGGTTAAGAGAATGTTTAAGTACCTCATAGGAACCATGCACTTAGGTCTTTGGTACCCTAGGAGTAACTCATTTAATCTTGTTAGCTATTTAGATGTCGACTTTACCGGGAGCCTACTAGATAGAAATAGTACTTTTATAACTTATCAATTCTTAAGACATTGCTTAGTTTCTTAGTTTAGCAAGAAATAAGTTTTGGTTGCCTTGTCCACAGTCGAAAGCCGAGCATGTGGCGGCTAGTTATTATTGCTCACAAGTTTTATGGCAAAAATAAGACCTAGAGGACTTCGGCATTAAGATTGATTGCATTCCTATCAAATGTGACAATACTAGTGCTATTAATCTTAGCAAGAATCCTATTCAACACTCTAGAACTAAACACATAGACATTAGGCAGCATTGGTTACATGATCATGTTTAAAATGGTCATATATCACTTGTTTTTGTTGATGCTAACAATTAACTTGTGGATATATTCACCAAACCTTTTAATGAAGAGAGGTTAAATTACATCAAGCAAGAACTTGGTATGTTAGATGGATTTAGTTTAAACTAAAGCTTTTTTTATTTAGAAATTTATTGAATTAAATTGAATTACTATGTGCTTCAATCTTATGCTTGATGATATGCTCTTATTCATGCTTATTTCTTATGATTAATCTTGTAAATTAACAATTAATCTTTGAAATGAATTCAAATGATTAATTTTTAATCATGCAAATATTACAAAGTCCACTAACTATTCTTGATCTTTGCATAATCAAAATTGATTGTAAATATTCCTCTTTTAAGTTCAAAAATTACCTCTTTTCAATACTTTTTATTTTGTCAATTTAGTCCAGAAGGACCTAATTGTCAAAATTTTTTGAACTTTTTGGACTTGATTACAAACATTTTGAACGTTTACGGACTAGTGTGAACCTTGCCCATGACCATTATTATCATTAATGAGGATCGTGACACTTGTAATGCTCAGATCCTGAGCACCTCAAGGTCTTTGCTCACGACCGTGAGATGGTGTCACTAGGGCTCCTCATGATTGTGATGGACTCCTCACGACCGTAAGTGGAGTCCTGATAGACCTAGGAAAATGGTTTTTGTACCTTTTCATGTACCATTATAACTCTTCTTTGTTGCAACAACTCTAAAATCTCTACCACTGATTTTTTACTCATATAATGGCCAAACTTGACTATTTTCATCTATAAATACTTAGTTTTTCATTCTCCTTTCTCACTTTGCTCATAAACTCTTAATATTTACTTTATTCTCATCAACTTTCTCTTCAATCACTCTTCCCCTCTTTCCTCACTATCCTTATTTTTGTTTTCAATTTTTTTTTTATCAATGGCTCCTAAAAAGAACACAAGAAGCCAAAGAACTATCCAAGAAACACTTTCCTCTTCCCAAGCAAGGAGAGCCACCAAGGATAACCTAAGAAGACCCCTCCTTTGTCCTACTCATCAATTGAAATTCGGAATCATTCCAATGCTTTTTCAAGAAGAAATTTCATTCCTTCTCAATACATGTCCAAGGTTGCACTTGAATCACTTGGATGCTATGATCAAGTGAAGACCCTCCTTGAAAAAATTGGTATGTTTGATTTTGCTTTTACTCCATTCAAAACCTCTTATTCTTTTGTGTGTGAGTTCCTCTCTTCTCTTTGTTTTCAAACTCACCATATTGACAAGCAAAACCCTTGGTACAATATGAGGTTTAAACTAGAAGGAAGGGATAGGTTTCTTACTAAAGAGAACTTTGATGGCCTCTTTGGTTTTCCTCAAAAAGGTCTCTAACAATCCAATACCCTTTAGACCCCTCATTCTTTTTGGGTTTCCAATGTCAAGCCTAATGTTGAACTTTCATTGTCGGTCATTCTAAGTCCTCCTCCTTCTCCTCTAAAGCCATATGGTATATCCATCATTTTATCACCTATACTTTTCATGGTAGAGGGCTTAGCAATGAAGCCATTTCCTTTGATGATTTGTTCATTCTCCATTACATTTTTGACAACATAGAAGTAGAATTGGATAGGTGGTTGCAATGGAGGCTTTGGCTTGTAAGTGATAGTGTAAGTGAAAGCATATGCATTGGGGAATTCATTTCTAGAATTGCTTACCACTTTCACCTTAACTATGAAAGTCAAGATTCCATTCCCTAATCCCTTCTTGATGAGACCTTTCTTAAAAACTCAAAATAATTCAAGAAAGTAGGCAAACAATGGATGTGAAAAGATGAAGAAGAAGAGGTGGATGAAGAACCTGCTCAAGACTTTAAAGGCATTGAGCAAATTAGAAATTTGGGGCCTGAAAGTGTTGGACTTGGTAAAGAGCAAGAACAAGAACCACAATCTCCTCCAATGCCTCAAAGAAAGAGACCTAAAGGCCCTCAACTTCTCAAAGTGTATATGATGAACCCGTATGGATTAGGCACTTTTTAGATAGGATGTCTATTGTGGAATCTAACTTCAACAATAGATTTAATCAAGTGGATGCTAGACTTGATCATTTTGATCATCGCATGGACTATGTTGAGTATGACATTCACCAACTCTATGCACACCACAACATCCAATGCTCTTGGCCTCCTCCTCCTCCTCTTCCTCACCCTTCTCAAAGTCCTCCATTTGTGGATGCTCAAGAAGGAGACCGCTAAGATGATCCTCAAGATCCTACCACTTAGTTTTTCTTATCTTAGTAATTATAGTTTATGTTTTTCCTCTTTGAATTCTCTCCTTCATGTTTTTGTGTTTAATTTATATTCTTTAATGATTGACCATATCTTTCATTTGCATTGCTTTTTATATTAATGAAACTATTATTATGTGGTTACTTTTTTCTTGCCTATTTCTATATATTTTATTTGTGTCTTATTTTTGAAAGTCATTTGTGCATAATACTTGAAATTTGATTAAAACATAATGCTTGATATCATCTTTCATATAATGCTTGATATTTGATTAAAATTTTATCAATTTGATCTTGTTTACACTATTAACACACTTGCACACTTTGACGGGGAGCACACACATATTATCTCTTGCAAAAATTCACTAAGTATAACATTAAGAGGGAACTACACACTTAACACATTGTTTATGCACAAATGTTTATCAAATTGGTTGTCAAAGTCAAAAAAGGGGAGATTGTTGACCTTATGCATGATCAATCCCTCTATTTTGACTTTAACAAACAATTTGATTATAATAATTAAGTTTCCTAAGTGTCATAGATTTAATTCTTTCTTAAAAAGTGCTCAAGTGCATTCTTAAAGCTCCCTAAGACGTAAACATGAGATAAAAATCAAATGGAAGGCATTCTACATCAATTTCAAGTCAAATTTAAGCATTCAAGTTCTTCTTCTACCTTTCTTATACTTAAATGCACTCTTTTAGTGTGAGGTGTGTGATAGAATTAGGTTTTATCTTCTTCTTCTATTTTATGGGGTTTAAAAAAGGGAAGTGATGACATATTCTAGTGTGTATGGTTTAAGTGTTCACCTATTGAAAACACTTAGGAATTTGGTTTAAGTGTCTCTATAAAAACTAGAAATAAAAAGATCATTTGTATTACTTGATATTGTTAAGAAAAATGGACCATTATAGAGACATAAATAAATAAATGCTAGCTAGGTTGATGTACCCAATTAGTGCTTAATTATAAAGAATTAAATAATAATGTACCATTGTGAATTGTGAAGTTATTTAATTTCCTAGAACTTGAGTCGATAAGATATACTAATTAGCAGTTGAAGAGCCACCAAACTCATTTGATATGGAGGAGGCAGGATTATTGTTATTTCCCCTGTCATGCACAATCCTAACATTATTGCCATGTAGCAAAAGAAATCCGAATGTACAAACAAAAAATTAATTACAAATGAATAATGATAAAATAAAGAAGAAGATAAAATAATACATAAGAATTTACGTGGAAAACCTCAAAGTGGGAAAAACTATGGACAGAGGAGGAGAAGATTTCACTATATTGTGATAGAGCATACAAAAGAGTGTTAGGGTGGCTAACAATAATGAGATTGTCATACGGCAAACCCTAAAAATAGGTATTTATACAATTAGAGTATAAGTGGAGGCAAAATAAGGAGAAACAATGGCTTTTTAATTTGAGGATCATACTATGCATCATACGACCGTGTCACAGCTCGTGTGTGCTCTTAGAACTCAAACACCTTTTGTACTCTGTCTGCAGCATGCTCATGCTTTAGGTTGTGCTCATCATTTCACAAAATAGCAGACCTCGACATAGCTACGACACGGCCCTGTCTTAGGCCTTGTCACTCTCTAGACATAATGACAAACTCTAACATAGGTACTAACACGCCCATGCTTTAGCATGTGCTCCAAATTGGACGAAAACACACATCTCAACATGGTTGCAAGCACGACTGTACAATGATCCAAAACCATAAAGCCAATAAATCTTCATTAAATTCATGTCACAAACTTAATAATCTCCACCTTGACGTGAATTTCTAAGATACCAAAATCATCGTAAAACATAAAACACTCTACAACGTATATAATAACATAAAACTCCACCTCTTCTATAAAGCCTCCCAAGGTGCAAATCAATGAAAAGCACCAATCAAGTCTAAGCAATACATAAACTTGGACAAAGGAAGTGACTTGCTCATCATATCAGCGGAATTATCAAGAGTATTAACCTTTTTCACAATAATGTCACCCTTAGCTACAATTTCTCAAACAAACTGATAGTAAACATCAATGTGTTTGGTCTTTTTATGGAACATCTAATCTTTATTAAGGTAAATAGTACTCTGACTATCATAATATAAATTTATTAGCTCTAAATCATCACAAAAGCTCACCAAATAACCCTTCAATCAAATGGCTTCCTTTATTGCTGTAGTAATGGCCATGTACTCAGCCTTTATGGTAGACAACGCAACTGAAGCTTGTAATGTTACCTTCTAACTAATTGCACAACCGCTAATGCAAAACAAAAACCCAGTTAATAATCTCCTTTTATCAAGATCATTGGTAAAATCAGAGTCCACAAAACCAATAATCCCATCCATACTCTTCCCAAAATGAAAAAAAACTCTTGAAGAGCCTTGATTATAATGAAGGATCCACTAAACTGCTTTCTAATGCTCTTTACTCGGATTAACCATATATCTACTAATTGAACTCATGCATACGATAAATCCAGACATGTGCAAGCTATAGCATACATAAGGTACACTAGAGTAAAAAATATGGGACGTATACTCAATCTTATCATTTAAATGTGGGCACAGTAAGGCTAAAAGCCTAAAATATGAAGCCAATGGAGTACTTATAAGTTTACAACTATGTTTATTAAACTTGAACAACACTTTCTCAATATACCTCTTATCACTAAGATACAACGAGCCGACTTTCCTATCGCTCACAATCTCTAGGCCAAGGATCTTCTTTGCATTACCCAAATTCTTCATCTCAAACTTGGTACTAAGTTGAGCTTTGACCTTTCTAATCTCTTTTTTTATCTTTAGCTGCAATCAACATATCATCAATATAGAGAAGTAGTTACATAAAAGATCAATTAAGGTTCTTCTTAAAATAAATATAACTGCCATAATTACAACGCCTATTAGAAATCATGAAAGCATTGAACCTTTTATACCATTGCCTTTGCTTCAACCCATAGAGAGACTTTTTCAATAAACACTCATAGTCTTCTTTACCATACACCACAAAACCCTTAGGCTGCTACATGTAAATGTCCTCCTTTAGCTCTCTATATAAGAATGCCATTTTCATATCCAATTACTTGAGCTCAAAATCATGCATAGAAATAATACAAAGAAAAGCATGAATTAAGCCATGCTTTATGATAGGAGAAAACACATCAGTAAAGTTGACACCCGGTACCTAACTGTAGCCTTTAGCAACAAGTTTAGCCTTATATCTTGTAGTATCAATACGCAATATGCCTTCTTTCCTCTTAAACACCCACTTACACTAAACAACTTTTTTACCTTTAGGTAATTTCACCAAAATCCATGTGCTACTCTTGTGTAGAGACTTCATCTCCTCATGCATGGCAATCACCCACTTTTCTAAATACATACAATTAACTGGCTCTTTATAGGTAGATGGTTCCTCACTAACTTCAATATCTTTGGCCATTTCAATGCATAGGCCACTATATATGCTTCAAGGTATCTTTATGGTGGTTTAATAGTCCTCCTAAGTCTATCCCTCACAATAGAGTACTGAGGTGTGGTAGCCTCATCATCATTAAGCACCTCTAAACTCTTATTTAATGTAGTTTTTAGTGTGGATTTTGTTCTAATCTGAAACTCCACCTTTATGTCTGTATGTTTTTAATCAATGATCTTCCACTGCTTGAAAGTATGTAGTTTTGCTCAAAACTTTACAGTTTTAATGCAACCTAATGCCCTAAAATCATTCTCTTCACTTAACCTATCTCATTCATTGTTTAACCAAAATCCTTCAACAGTCGCCGATACCTTCCACCCCCACTCGGTCGCCCTTATTGGACAGCACCATCATCATCATTTACACCCTTTGCTGCCGTCAGCACTATCATCATCTACTGTCAACTGCCATCATCTACACCCTTCCGTCTCATTTAACTGTCATTTAGCCCTCTTTTCTCACCACCGTCAACACCATCTCTAGCTCAAGTTCGTTATCTCAACAAAAGAGACATGCACTAATCTCAAGTTCAAGCTTATTCTCTCAAAGAATGAGACATCTAAAGCTAAAGCTCGTCTGTTTATTATTGTCTTCATTCAGGTTAGTGCACTTCCTACATCTTATATCTTCATTTTTTTCATTTTCTTCAATTTTTCCATATTAGGTTTTAGAGCTGAACATTATCCAGCGCTTGTTGAGCTACTTTCCTTCCTCCTCTTCCTCCTTTCTCTCTCTTTAATTTTACCAAAGAATCTATCGTGTTGAGCTTGCTACCACGTTTACAAAAACTAATGATTTTTTCAGATGGATTAAAAGAGCTTTAGAGGGAGGGTGAATAGGGCTAAGGAGATTAAAAACAAGTGTAGACACCCAATTTCGGGATAGCCGAGCGTTGATGCTACAGAGAACTCCGATGATGAGAAAATTAAAAATGAGTCTCGGGATGTTTGAGTTCGAAATCTCAAAGAGGCTTGATTGTGTTTTGAAAGTGCATTTAAGGACTCAATTGAAAGGTTTTGGTTTTTGGAGGGACCTTTTTGTAATTAAATGTTAAAAAAAATTAAATCGGAATAATGGATTTCCGATCAAAAATCCAGAATTCCGATCGGAATTCTAGAATTTCGATCGAAAATCCAGATTGCCGATCGGCAATCTGGACTTCGGGTCGGAATTTTAATGCATTGTTTTCGAATTTTTCAGTGTTTTAACGCACGTAAAACTCAGTATCTCGATTCTGATTGGTTCAGTGATGAGATATTGATGTATTTAAGTGATTAATTTTCAGTTAATTACTGATTAGAGGAGAGAAAGAGTCCCTCACAGGAGGAACTCAATCTCTCCTGATGCAACAGAGTTACAACGTAACTCTGCTAGGTTTTTTTAGGTTCTCTATAATAACCAGATGTTAAGTCTGCAGATGGAGGGGCTGAAAGGTTGAGACTCGGCTGTAAAACAAAAAGCTTTTTACTTCTTCTTCTTTTAAAGTTTTCTCTGCGAAGAACAAAAGCACACACACACAAGCGCAAGAGTCCTTTAAACTGATCTTTGAAACACAGTCGGCTGTAAAAGAGATAATCGAAGTCAAATACTCAGGCGAA
>CATIWK010235381.1:0-15061 GCA_949634005.1 Mallotus japonicus
GTCATTCACAGTTACTTTTCTGATGGAACAGCAGCATGCATGTGTTTTATGTTTGAGAAAATTGATCAACTTCATCTTACATGATCAAATGAGAAAACGAAGACAAAGCTAACTTAAATAAATAATTAAACAAAAAAAAAAAGAAAAAAGGAAACGAAACTTAATAGGTTAGGTATGCTTAGCTCTGCAAAGTAAAAGCACTCTCTTTAGTCTTTAATATTTGGAGGAAGTTATTGGTTCTTGTTGCTCACTTTTTTTGGGTGGATTAAAGTTGTGGAGATAAAAAGTCATTAAATCAACATCATTGCTTAGGCACCAAGGACTAAGGTCTCTAGTTCAAGTCGTGATGGTACCAAAAATCAAGTCTTAACTCCTTAATGCACCCTAGGTAAAAAATTTATATAATATATGATAGATTTTAGATATGATATAATATAATGGTTGTTCAAAAAAAATCAACATCATTGCATTTTCTATGAGTGACTGTTAATCACTGCCCATTAAATCAAAGGTTAATCATATGCACAGGGTAGAATCTATACAAATATGCATATAATCTTCATTAAACCTTTAAATGAACAACCAAGTGTAAATTGATAATACTTTCTTTGTGCTTTTATTTCTCAATATGGATTAGGATTTTGGTTTGGAACTGGTGAATTTAATTTTAGAAAAGATAATATTTGATTTGAACAGGGTAAATTTTTTACTCAAGAAAGAAAGCACGTTCTATAATTAATAAATACTATAAAATTAGCTTATAAATAAATTATTAGTAGGATCGATAGATTTTTATTTAAATGATAAAGAGTTTGAATTTTCTTAAATAAGATGTCATATTAGAATCTTATATATGTATATATATTGTAAATTATGATTTGGAACTGAAATATGCTATGAGTTTAAACTTTGAACGGATAATTTACCCATTTAACCAAATTAGATGATAAAGCTTTTATTGTGTAATTTAAGGTGCAGGTTTGAATTTTCAACCTCTTTTTTTTTTTAAGAATTAATTCAGATGGCTAAACCTCATGATTTGGAGCGAGAGAGCAAGAAAAGGTTAGGGAATTCAACCCTAATCTTAATCTCATAACAAGATGCTTTACTATCCGTCTTAGTCAGATTAAGCTTTCCACCCTCTCTTATTTGAAAACTTTTTACCAGCACTAAAAAATACTAATGCTATCACTGAAAAAAAAAGAGCTAATTTAATTTAATTTAATTTAATTTCAATTTTTAAATTACTTTTTACGTTTTTCTAAAAAAGAAAAAAAATACTTCTTTCGTTTTATTAAAAATTTATTTATTTATTTAAAGATGATTACATTTTTGGTGTTCAAACTTTTCAGTTTTTATTATTTTAGTGTCTAATTTTTTTTTTTTTACAGTCAAGTGTCTGAACTTTTGAAAAGCATAACAATGTGGTGTCTCTGGCCGACTGGGTACTGAGTCAGATCAAACTGGACCTACTTTTTATCCCAGTTATTAGTCATATCATGTGCCATGTGTATTGCATTATTTAAAAGACAAAAATACCTTTATTAAATATTATGAATTAACAAAAATAACTTCAACAGTACTTCCGCCGCAGACATGACAGACATGAAAGGTGACTAAATAAGGATAATTTTATCTTTTAAATAATGCAACACATGTGGCAAATGATATGATTAATGACTGGGATAAAAGTGGATCATGTTTAATATGACTGAACACCCAATTAGTATCAAATCAGCTGAAGACAATATATTAATATGCTTTTCAAAAATTCAATCACTTAATTAAAAAAAATAGACAATTAAATAAAAAAAACAGGAAAGTTCAGACAAAAAAAAAAAAAAGTAATTATCCCATTTATTTATTACTAAAAAGGAGAAGGGATGGGAGATAAATAGAGCGTGTGCAAGTAGCGTGAAGTCAAAACAGAACAAACTTTGTGGGGGGAGAAAATCCAAATCCATCTACACCGACGAACCGCGTACCGGCGCAGATTCTCTTCTTTCTTTCTTCAATTTTTGGAACATGAATCTCTCAGTCCAAATCATCATTCATCATCATTCTTATTTTCAGTAATTATTCCCTTTCTTTTATTTATTTAGCACACAATCAATTCTCCAATCCCTACAATTTAGGTTTCCACAAAATCCCTCAATTGCTTCAATAATCTCTCCGCATCATGAAGCAGCAAACCAAAAGAAGGAGGAAGAAGAAGCAGCACCAACAGCCCACCTCCTCACGCGCCTCCGCTGCCACTGCCCATGCCCACGACGACAACAACACCGGTCCTCGTGCCGAACCGGATCCACAACAAGAACAAGAACAAGAACAAGAACAAGAACAAGAACAAGAGCAAGAGCAAGAACAGAAAATGCTACGAAGCAAAACTGTTTTAGCATTAATGGAGGCCTTTGATTCCTTCTCCTTCCAACAAGTCTCTACAGCTTGTAAACAAGCCAACGGCGACATTAACAGAGCTGCCGAGATCTTAGCTAATTTAACAGACGACACCGCCGATGATCCATCTTCCAGTTCCGTTTCCAGCGCTTTCTCGGCTTCCGACTTCGCTTCCGCTTCTACCTTCAGCACTAGCAGTAACACTAGTACTACCGGTTCTACTTCCGGTTCCTCCTCTGAGGGGTTTATGGAGTACGGTAATATGCTAACTAGGAAGGGCTTTAGAGGAAGTAATAAGCACAAGAGAGTTGTAGCTGTTACAGGGACAGTTTCTACTGTTTTAGGGAAAGAGTACGTCAAAGCTAGCCCTAGGAGAGATTCTAATAAGTCAAAGGATTTTAATAGTGCTGTTTTTTCAAAGGAAGATGCTGAACAGTTTTTGTGTTCCATGCTTAGCGATGATTCTGAGCTTAGCTTGGCTGTTGTTAGAGATGTTTTCTGTGAGTATTTATTTATTTATTTATCACTTTTTCATCATGTTAGTGTCATCTTTATTGTCATGATTGAAACGAATGTTGTGATCAGGAATTATAGCAGTTGAATGGTATTTTACCTTAAAAAAATTTGTCTTTGCAGGTCAATGCGGATATGATGTTGAAAAGGTATTGAGGAAATTGTGAGTTGCATCGTTTTTTTTTTTGGAGTTAACAACCCTTTCTGTTTCTATCATTTCAATATCAGTGTTCTCATACTCATGATGTCATTACCTACTTTATATTCAGATTTATAGATAACATACAAATGGGCTTTCACCGCTGCTTAGGAATAAAGAATCTCCTAAAGAAGTTTATAGTTGAATAAATTCCTTATCATGAGCTCGTCATTGGAATAGTAGTTTGTTGCTGCTGAATCTGATGAATCTCTTATAATTCATCATACTGTAATGATGTGTTGTAGTTTTTTTTTTTTATATAATTCACAGGCTTCGGATGTGTTGCTTGATCTATCTGCTTCTTCTTATGAGCGGTCAAGGAATGATAGATATTTTAACAATATGGGGAACTGCAAAGATGATAATGGATTTGTTATTGACCATTTTGAAAATGTAAGTGGTAATGGTATATACATTCTGTAAGTCTGCCAAAATTTTGCTTAAACTCTTTTTATGTGCCTTTGCCTTGTCATAACATAGCAAAGTTTAGGTATTAATGCAACTAAACTGCAAGTAGAACCCTGCTTTGTTGTAATAGTTATGTAGATTGGCGTGTTGCTTTCTAAAGGATTAGGTTTCAATATGATTAAACTGAATGCTACTACAGTTTGAATCTAGTTGTTGTCATGAGTTAAATTGTTGTACTAATAAAGTAGCAGTTCTGAGGTAATGGGATTGAAATGCTACAAGTGTTTACCTCCTTTTGGTGACTGAATTGACCATGTGGGACTTTGTGAAGTGGTAAATTCTGGTTTGTTTCCTTATGTTTCAACTACAGACGCCATACCATGCTTTAGTTGTTTTGGTCCTGTATTGTTTCATGTTATTAATTTTCTTTTTCGGGCACTTTCGACTTTTGTTCCCCTAACATCTACACCGTTTCTCTTTTAATTTTAATCTTCTTAGTTGTCAGATACACACTTACATACACACACTATGTTGCTGTCTAACAGTTATTATTGGATTTTTTTACAGGTGACGGATAGGGCATCCGACTGCAGTACTCATTCAACTGAAAGCGAGGTTCATGAAAGCATATGGGGCTATGATTGCAGGTACTTAAGGCTGATTGTTGTTGTTGTTGCTTCGGATAATCTACTGTTTTTTTTTTTTTAATGCGTCAACATTTGCATTCTTTATATGCATGCTTGTGTTTATGCATGTGTTTCTAGCTATTGGGTATAGATTTTTCAGTGTAACTCCTGGGCTCTATTTTCTGAACACATTTTTCAAGTTAAAGGAAGTATTTTTTAAAGTAAAAATTGGGAAATCTGTTACAGTATTTTTAAAGATGAGTTTGGTTCCTCTTATTGCAATTTCCGCTTTAGCTTCTAGTGTTTATATTATTCTACATTTCTTTCTTTGCTTAGCAGCTGTGATTTACCTTAAGCCACCTCACTTTTAACTGAGAACATTTCAAGGAGGAGAAAACCACATCTCAGAATTTAAATAAGTCAACTGGACCCCGTTATAAACATGCATAACGATTTAGTCCCTGTCAGACTTGCTGTTAATTTCCTTGAGCAGTCTTCTAAAATAACTTTTTTTAATTACTTTGTTTTTACTTTACTTCAATCACCATTGGATGGAATTGTATTTATCTAATGGTTGTTATTTACAAAGTAAACTTTACTTTGCAAAAGACAAAGTCACCATAGAATTCCCTATATATATAGACAAGAAGTATCTCTTAGATTGGGGCTGTGGGAGTGTTAATGATCTTTCTGTGTTAATTTTATAATTTTCATGTCCTTTAGATCATTTTTTTTTTCTAATTTCCATATCCTTCAAATGCACACCCAATTTAGAAGCTCAGATGTATTCTCTGTTGTAGGAATTATTCTGAGGTCGTTACAAGTTCTGAACCTCCATCAACCAGCCAAAGAATTGATGAGTCAGATCTCCCTCAAAAGGTGTTGGAATCTTTATTTAACATCCCCAGAAGTTCTGAGCATGAACCTGGAACTATGAATTGGAGGAATGTGGCAAAGAAAATGCAATCACTGGGGCCAGTTGTTGATTCCTCTGCATCTAATGCTGCAGTTCCTCAGCAAGGAAGCTATGGTACAGGACATTGTTTTATTTTTGTTTCTTTATTTGTACTTAGATAATGAAGTCTTGAACACAGTTCTGTTTTTTATCTCATAATTTGCAATTCTGCTCTGTACAAATGCTATTGGCATTAGATACCTAAGTGCTTGTCTTGCAATACATGGATAATATCATTCCACTGTATCTTCCTTTTCACTGCTTTATTATCTTGGAACTGTAGCTAAGGGTTCTGAGTATCATCTGTTTAGACAATCTGCAAAGCAGCATTGGGATTCAATGAGATCTTACTATCAAAAAGTAAGTTTTCTACTATTTTGATACAATGATAGTATCAGATACTACATTGAGGATAAAAGTGATTAACATTTAACGCTTAAATCTGTATCTAATAGAAGGCAAATTCTTCTGTAGGCTGCAGTAGCATACTCAAAGGGAGAACGGCAGTATGCAGCTTACCTTTCTGATCAGGTGATTCTGCTTCACGAAGTACATTTTTGTTTTTGTTTATGCATTTTGGTTTACTCCTTCCTGTGATTGCTTTGATTCTTTTGAAATAACTTCATTTATTCTATTTTCTGCAAAGTTCTATACTGTTTAATGGATTAGTGATTCGTGCAAAACAATTACTGCATGATGGATATTAATCTTCCTCCCTTACCAGGAAAGAAATCAATGTTTAAGGAATATTTTTTTACCCCTTTAGTACTTTTTTTGGAATTGTATTACACTGATGAAAGCTTAACAATATGTTTGGGTTTATAAAGGTGAGAAAATAATTAATATTGGTAGGAAAGAACAATTCTTGTTTTGTTGTTTCCCATCTGTATTATCCCTTTGCCAAACAAGTTATAAAACTGAGAAAGGATTAGTATGTCAGCTTCAGGTGTCTAATGTCTGGATTTCTTCATCCAACATTGTGTGCGTGCTGCTTGATTTGTTTACTTCTGATATGTTTTCTCTTCTCATCCATTGAATCATGTCTTCTTTTCTTATCCATGGCTTACATGATGGACTTGTTACATGCATTAGTGTCATTTTCGCTGTTACATAATCGAAATGCCTGCTGGCTGTAATTGCAGTCCAATTACTGTTTGGGTCCTAGACAGTTTTTTACCCTTAATTTTTTTTAGCTCTGTGATTTCTTGCCATGATCCTTCAACTTGCATGTTGCTGATGAATTTTCATGAGATTTGTGTTGGTATTTTGTACTTGGACAGGGTAAAGTACAGACTAAATTGGCTCAAGAGGCAGATGAAAGAGCAAGCAAGGATATTTTTAAAGCCAGGTCAGTGCATGGCTCACTTGCACAAAGGGTAAAGAAGATTTTGTTATCTGACGGTAGATTGATATTTTTTGAATGGACTGAGATACTTCTAGTATTCTGCAGAAACAAGGACTTTGAGAATGTGATAACAATAGATTTTCACGGGCAGCATGTCAAACAAGCAATGAGGTTATTAAAACTTCACCTTCTATTTGGAACATATGTCCGCTGTAAGTATTTGCTGCTCTGAAGGGCCCTCTTGCTTTGCAGGTGTCTGTGCACCTTAGTTTTTCTGAACAGGGGTAAATTATTATTCTGGAATTTAACAAACATTTGTTGTCTGCTCCAGCTGTACAAACTCTGAGAGTGATCACAGGTTGTGGAAGTCATGGTCTAGGAAAGTCAAAACTCAAACAAACGGTAAGGTTTCATGTGCTAGCACTTTCATCTAATTGGTTGTGCATTATTTTGGACTACCAGTTAATTAAGGACTTTTCAAGGCTTTAGATTTTAATTTTCCATTGATTGGTGGTCTAGTTGTCAACTTTCATCATACATCTAATGAGTATTGAAACGAAATCCTGTGGCAGCTGCTGATTTGAATGATTTAGACTGTTTTGATATTGGCTTGTCGCTGGTGCCAATACAGTTTCGCTAACTAGCATAATTGCTCATGTCATGCAAGCAATATCAGATTGTAAGACCACAAAGCAATTAGGATTTGAAGTGTAGGCTTATGTCTTAAGAGGTTCAACTTTCATGCAGTGCATTTGGACAGTTTGAAATGCTGCAATGTAGTTATGTAGCTAACTAGCCAATGAAAACAAAAGCAAAGCCCCTAGTCATATATGCTATTTGGTTAAAGAATGCTTCCAGGATCACCATGTTGATTATGTTAGCTTGTTGAGTTCACCTTGGTGAAGTTCATGGTGATTCATTCCCTCAATGAATGATGATTTCGTTTTCATGTTCAAATGTTGTTGGTGATTTTGCGTTCATATCCTTTATATGCAAAAGCCTCCTGGTGAACATTCTGTATCTCCAGAGTTGACGACTGGAATGATCACTTAGACAAGGAGCCTTGTACTATATTCATTGCTTGTCCAAGATCCATAGGCCAGTTTTTTTTCCTGCAGCCATTCTAATTCTATATCTTCCTATTTGCTATTCGCAGATCATAACGCTTCTGGAAAAAGAAGGAATTAGATGGAGTGAAGAGAATCGAGGAACATTGCTCATTAAGCTTGATGGAGTCAAAGAGTATAGCTTTCTGGATTCAGATAGTGATGCTGAATAACCAGTAGTGCAACAAATCCAGGGGAAGCCATAGGAGGTTGGTTGCATTTGTATTTATTTATGTTGTACTAATTTCTCGAGAAGGGGCAAGTGGCATATTATTGGAGATAACAGGCATCAGGTGTTCATATTTATTCAGAAACTGTGTTTATTTACGTAGTTAGGTGATAGGTGAAAGGTTAAGCTAGGGTTAGCTTAGCTGGTCCTAGAATGGGGCTGCCCTGTGTGTCTGTATGTTGAATGTTTAGCAGTATGTATCTCACTTGTTCAATGATGGAAGTGACATGGTCAGGATGTACATCTACAGGTTTAGAGGCTGACCACATTGCCTTGTCTGTCAAAAAAAAAGATGTTAAATTCAAATAAATTACCACAAAGTGTTGTTGATTGTCTGGTTGGCTCGTAAATGAATTGAACCATTGAATGGTATTACGGGGCATTAAGCTCATGCTCAGCACTTATTATTGGGGGAGAGGAAAGAGGTAACCCCCTGTTTGTATAATCAATTAAAGTATGCAATACAATGCAATGCAATCATGTAACATAGAATAATAGCATTGCATTCATGTAACATAGAATAATAGCATGGAACGTATTAATTCTGTGGTGAGATGAGAAAGAAGAAAAATTAGCACCAAATGGCAAGCTAAGCTAATTTGTATATCACATTCACACCTTTTTGGTTTTTGGTATGTAGCTTTGAAAGCCCTTGTCTTGTCTCCCTTGCTGCATCTTGTATTTGATTGGGTAAAATTTTTAAAACATGTCAATCAATGGAGTAAACAGATGGGGATATGATATGATCTCCCACAGCAAATGGACTGCGTGGACAAACGTGTGTTGCCCGTACTAGTACTTGAACTACAAGGAGAAAGAAAATATCTCAGCAGCGCCTTTTTTTTTATTATTATTTTACTAATAAAACACTCGAGTAAATCCAACAATTGGTGAGAAAAGCTTCGTTACAGGCCAATGAAAAGCCGCCAAACTTACATTACGTACCACAACTCACATGCTCCAATCACTCAAAGACTTTAAACCGCCATGGTGTGCCGAGTCGGTTCCGTTTTTTAAAAATCTCGCAAACTCAAGCATTTTGCGGGGCTATTTTTTTTTTTTTTTAAATCATGAATGTGAATGAGAAGGCATGAATCATCACATCTAATTGAGGGGACGATGATGGACGACCCCAGTAAGAAGCGTCTCGCTGGAACATCAAACAAGGAGAAGAACAGTGGAGCTGCTGATGATGATGATGATGATGAAGAGTGCGACGTGGAGGTTTGGGAGACGCTGAGCAAGAGTTTCAGGCAGGCGCAGGCAGTACTTGATCAGAACAAGGACCTGATTCAGCAAGTGAACTACAACCACCAGTTGAAAATTCCAGATAATCTCACCAACAACGTTTCCATGATTCGCCAGATTAATGGAAATATCTCCAAAATCATCTCTATTTACTCCGATTTATCCATTAATTTCTCAAACATTGTGCGTGAACGACGTCATCGCTTCAACTCCGATCATTCATCCACGAAGTAGTGCAGACGTTGACTTGACGGAATCCTCAATCCTTGCCTGAATTTTAAGTAAACAATCTTACCTCCACCACCTTTATTATTATTATTATTATTATGATCTTTGCTTGCTACTACCAATCGATTAATTAACAATAAGCATTTAGTGTGTCGTGTTGAATAATGGTGGTTTATAGAATAGCGACGGCGGCGGCGGTGCTAGAAACAATAGTAATTGCATGCTTATGTGATGTTTGTTGTTATGTATTTATAAGGATGATGATGATGATGATTTCATGGCTGCCGAACTTGTTGCTTTTTATTCCCATTCCCTCCGCACGCTCAAGTATAAAGGAGCTGTTTATTTACTTACTTACGTTTTGCTTTGCTTTGTTCTCTGGTTTTTTTCCCTTTAAATTCTTAGGTCATGTGCTGGAGATCAATCAATTGATAAGGTCTCCTAATCATTATGCCGTTTTCATCTTGGCAATGCTTATGCTACATCCAGTGAGCTGTAAGGTCTAAGCCAAAAAGCCTTGAGCTAATTGATAAACTGATCATTAGCTTACCAATCAACCGAAGAGTCTGGTTCTCATTAGTCTACTCTAACCCAGATGACAATTTAACACTGTTTAGTCAGATCTCTTTTTGCTCTGCCCTAAACTTGATGGGCGAGTATGAATATAGGAGCCACCCCAGCCAACATACCTCCATTTTAGCCCAACCTTAGTATTTTCTTTTACACTGTAGTTTTGCTTATTGATGGATTAAAAACATATTATCATTGGAGGATACTACCAGTTTTTTCTTTTTTTTTTTTAACACTGGAAATATAATCCTATTTTCAAAAATTTATAGACATTTGAAAATTTTAAAAGAAAGAACGCCCTTGTTATGTCCAAATTTCTATTATCTCGACAAAATATCAGCTTTGTGAAACTAATGTTAGCACAGAGGTAAAAATATAGTGACATTTGAGCTTATTTGGGGGGGCCTTCCGTTGTAATCTTGGGACCTATTTTCATTGACAATGTGGTTACTAAACTAGGACCAAATGTACTGGCAGGTTCTCAACCTTACTTTTGCATGAAGTTACTGCAGTTTAAGAAGTACAATGGCTTTGTAAAATAAACTTCAACTAGCATGGTCAAATTTTTTAACTTCTATATTGGTGCAGTCATGTACAGCCTGTTAAATTTTGTCTGTGCTTTTAGGTATTCTCCGAATTGAAGCAGGTACGGCCTTGTTGACCAAACAAAGAAGTAGCGGAGTCCTTTTATTTATCGTGCGTGCACTAGTAACATAATGTTCTAGTTTTATTCTTTTTGCCTGCTGTAGGAAACTTAAAATATTCTGATAAAATTAGGAATCAATCATGAAAGGCCAAATGTGTAGCATTAAATAATACATGGATTCATGCTCTTTTTCTTAAAAAAGACAGTAGACAAAGAGGTTCTAGTTGGCCCAATCAGCCGATTCAAACTTTTCTTGCTGTATCCAATATGATCTAGATTTACAGTAGGAGCATGAGGAAAGCTTGAAGACATCAATTGGGCCTGATAGTCATACACTATGAAGGTATGTAGCATTAAAATGATTTTGATTAATGCATCAATTGTTATGGTGGGCTGTTTTCATTAGATAAGTTCGTTGTCAAGGAGATATGCGCGCAGGTGAACATTGTTGTTATACCCTTAGGGATAGGTAATTAAAGTATCATCAGGTTCTGTTTGTGTTGAGGCGAGCTGGAAGAGCAGGGGAAAAGTAATAGTGATAGCTGGTCACCCCTTCAAGCCAGTTACACCTAGGTAAGATCAATGCAGGAAGGAAACAAATGGTTGCAACAGATAGGACAGGAAGAAAAAGAAGGTTAAAGGTCATAATATTGGTCACTTATTCACTTTGATGGTTGTATTGGCCATGAAAACCAGTTTGAGGTAGCTGGTTACTACTTCAAGCCAGTTATAGTGCTGATGATAAAGATTGGTCACATGGCAAGAGTATTTCCTGAGTTCGAAAATGAGTCCCAATTTTTGATGGGTTCAAAGACAGCAAATTTATTAGACAACAACTTGGCAAATGGGTACATATCTAGCTAGGGCAGCCGAGATCACATCCTTTGTAGTTTCCCATAGCTATCTTATTCATTGTAATAACAAATTCTTCTCCAATATGAGCTACTTGAGGTATCTTCCTCTGGGAATAATGCTATCATTTAATGAGTAATATAGGCAAATGTATCATATCGTTCCCTTCTCTGCATTGTTGCGTGTTTTACTATTTCTTTTTATCAGTCGAGTTACTCTTGACAGGAGAGCTGTTGATAAAAATATATATATATATATATATTTATATATATTTAGTTTCCTGAAGGGAAATTCTCATCATGATTCTTGACAATGCTGATAACTGATATGCTGTGATTATAATTGGATATTCTGAAGGGATTGTTGCATTGAGAATATGACTGCTTCACCGCTTACTGCAATCGCAACCAGTGTCAACTTAGTATTATATGGTAGATTTCTGCGGTTTGGATGAAAGCAAGTGATTTGGAAAATGGCCACTGCTGTAAAATTTTGTTACATACCAACGATTAGAGAGTAACCAAACTCAATTTCAAATGGGTTATTTTTATAGTATTCCGTGTAAAAAATTTTATAGCATTTTTGAGGAATTAAATTTTAAAAAAATAATTAGATTTATATACTTTCTCTACTTCAAATTAGATTTATATTTAAATTTTTTGCCAAAACAGTAATTTATCCTGTTTAGAATAGTAATTGGATTTTACAAAAATATATTTGTTTTTCTAAATAGGGAGGTGATAGAATCTAAATATTCATATATTGCACAATAGGCAGTTCTCCATCCCTAAGGGTAGAGATCTTTGTACTCCATCCATTTATAAATACACTCCATTTGAATCTTTATATTAAATACAACGGCTTTAGTACCCTTCAATCAAAAATTATATTTCTATCAACTTAAATTAATATTTGTAAAATGTTTCTTTTAATTATTTTATTTTATATTATTTTTTCACTACATGTAATATTTTTAGTATTATATTCTACTATTTTATTAAAAAAAATTTAATAGAAACTTAAAATTAAATTCACATTAAATTTTTTTTATGGTGTATAATACCATTTTATTAAAAAAATCAATAGAAAACTTAAATTAAATTCATCATTGAACAATTTTTTGGCCATGTATAAACACTTGAGACGTTAATACAATTAAAAATTTTAAAATTAAATTTTCACAACTAAATTCATAAAGAAATATAACTGTTTTTTAATAAAAATTTAACAATATAAGTTGAATACAAAAATAAAATAATATAACAAATTAATAAAATTATAAATAGCTTTTATTTACATTCAGGTTATTAATTTTGACCATGTATATATAATTAAGTTAGTATTGATTGTTGTGAAAAATACACTTTTCATACTTTAATGAAATAATAAAATATAATTATTTTGAATTAAGGATAATTAAGTCATTTAAACTATAAAATGAAGTTAAAGTGGAGTGCAATTATCAACAGGATGAGTGCAAAAATCTCTACCTTTTTTACATTATTTTTACCATATTCATTTTGATGGCATTGAGGTCCATGAATGGTTTTTTCACAAAGGAAAAAAAAAGGGGGGGGGAAGAATTAATAATCAATTAAAATTAGGAGAAATTTTATAATGATCTTGACTTTTGATGAGTTGGAAGGCGAAACCAATAATATTAAGCCGATTATGTGCTATTAAATTTTAGTTTTTATCACTTTAATTAAATACTCTCATTAAAAACACCAAGACTATTATATAATGTCTCTTAAAATTAGAGGAAAAAATGAGAAGATTTTTTGTTTATGGAGAAACATGAAAAAACAAAAAAGGAAAGTTGGACCATGAAATGAAGGCGTGAGTAATACCATAACCATTAATAGCATCCGCCACTGCCTTCGAATTACCTTCAAATTGAACTCAAGAACAACCAATCGATCTAGCAATCAATGCAGCACTTCTTACAACATAAGCTTCCATCAATAGAGGATTTGTAACACTTGAGTATAGTTTCACATCAACATGAAGCACATTTCCTTTATAGTCTCGAACAACACATCCACTACTGCCTCGATTTTACTCTTTTTGGGTAGCTGCATCGAAATTGATTTTCACCCAGTTTGGTGGATGAGGACACCAAGTAATCTGCATTTCCTGGGGCATGCAGGAGGATTGACATTCAAGTGGAGCTTTCCTTACAGCTTTTTCATACTCTCGGTGTTGCTCGATAGCTTTGTCTAGAATTTGACTAACAGACCATGATATCCCCTAAAAGATTAGATCGTTCCTGGCTTTCCACAGCCTCCAAAGGATGTAGCATGATAGGGTCAATTTTGATTTGTTCTTGATAACTTGATTTCAGGAACCTCCGAGTCCTGCGGTCAAGCAACCAACAAGAAGCAAGGTGAGATGTGGGGTTTCCCCCATTAACCCTCCGATGCTTAAGTTAGAGAATGTAAAGAGAGTTTTAGAGAGATAAAGAGAGTAATAGCTAAATAGAATAGAATATTAAGGGAGAGGGGAAGGAGTATTTTTAGAGAATGAGGTATACAAACCTAAGAGGAATGAGATTCCTCTTGCTTGTAGGACTTGTCCCATTCATGAGTGTTTACTTCCTAATCTGAGACTCCTTTTCGTATTTGGTTTGGGCTTCCTTTCTCTGCAAGTTACTATTTATTTAGGAAGTATATTGAATATAGAATAGGAATATACCTGTGGGGTATCAAAAGTCCCCCCTAAAAGTCTAGTCGGATATTTATATCCGAGAGAAAGAAAAATTTGTTGAAGTCGTGGCGTTGGACTAAGGTGATCAGTCTCAGTCGTTGAACAATGAGGATGCTTGGAACCAAGTCTTGATGAACCTGAAAAGACGAAAAATGCCTAATGGGCTTATAGATGCTCGGCGTCCCGAGGGAGTAACCCACCAGTGTTATAGTGAACACGAAGAATGCGACCTGGTGATGCAGGGATTTTGAGATGCTCGGCTTGTATGCACGTCCGAGAGAGAGAGTTGCTATATACTCGTCCCTTGTTAAGCTGCTCGGCTCGGCTCATAGGCACGTCCGAGAGAGAGAGTTTCTATATACTCGTCCTTTGGTATGTTGCTCGGCTCGGCTCAGCTCGTAGGCTCGTCCGAGAGAGAGAGTTTCTGGATACATGTCCCTTGGTATGCTGCTAGGCTCTTAATTATGATGATCCGGGATCCAAGACAGCTGGAAGCCAGATATGTGTCGCGGCTTTCGAAAGATTTTTTAAAATTTAAACGTTGCGTAACTGCTAGTGTCTGATTAGTTGTCAGAAGAAGTAACGTGTGCCGACAATTTTACAGCTGGAGCGTCACGTCTACTGGGGAGGACAAGATCTCGATTAATGTTTGCAATGATGACAATTGATGATGAAGTAGTTATGACCATTGTGCCCTTTGTAACTGCCATGTTTAGTATCCAGTTGATGAGGGTAGCCCAAGTCTTTTCGCAGGATGCTGCTTAGGTTATAAATAGAAAGTGAGAGAATGGTGAAGAGGCACTGCTATTTTACTTTCATTTTCTTTTTGTGCTCTGAATATTTCTGCCTCTATTTCTTTTGTCTCCATTGATGCCGTCTCCATTACTGCTGCTATCAAGGTCGTCAAACACTCCAGGTGATTACCCCCAATTCTTCTTTTGTTTGTTAGTTTTCTCTACTAGTTAAAACACCATGCCTCCTAGAGAACAAGTGAAGTCTGATCTGTTTGAGTCTATAGTAGATCTGGGGATGT
>CATIWK010235399.1:0-12159 GCA_949634005.1 Mallotus japonicus
TGATAGCTGGAATTTGATGTTTAGTTTATCACTTTTGGTTTTGATTTGTTTGGTGGCACATAATAAATAATATGACTAAATACATTGGCCATCATAGAATTTGGACTTTAGAATCACTTGAAATTTTGAATATAAAAAAAATTAAATCAAAATAAAATCAGAAACTTAGTGGAAAAATAGTTTTTAAAATTTTAAGTCAATTTTTTATCTGAATCATTGAGAGTTCATTAGTCTTTAATAATCTGATTCGACCTGTATATAAATGGACAGTACAATTTTTTTAACAAGTAATTTAATATGATAATATACACCATAATTCAGCTCTAAAATATAAATATATATATATATATATATATATATATATATATATTTTGAGAATAATAATTTCATTAAGAAACCACATGAGTCCACGAATGGTAATACACAGCTCTAAAATATTATTTAAATGATAATATTTCCTACCAGTTGATCAATTCGGTGGTTGTTGGCTGAAATTTTTAGGCCAAATATCATTTTTCACTCATGAATTTTATCCTTTTAGTCCATTTCACACATCAACTTTTTTTTTAACCAATAGCACATATGAAATTTTATTTTTAACCTATTTCACCTATGGTCAGACATAACCAAACACGTGTAAAGGACGCGCGATGACATGGCATGTATAAATCCAGGTGGACATCCATGTCAAATCTTTTCACCTCTGAACGTTATCCTTTTGGTCAATTTCACCCATCAACTTCAAAAATTAATCAATTGAACATATGAACTTTTATTTTGAACCGATTTCACCCATGGACACGTCAGCTCACATTAACACGTCAGCTCTTCTTTCACCAACCACGCGCCACACATTCATTGGGCCCACGTGTTTGTCCACGTTGTCAAATGATGTGTGAAATAGGTCCAAAAAATGTCTAACCATGAGTGAAATCGGTCCAAAATAAAAGTTCATATGTGCTATTGGTTAAAAAAAAAAGTTGATTTGTGAAATGGACGAAAAGGGTAAAAGTTCAGGGGTGAAAAGAGGTATTCCGCCAAAATTTTTTCATTTGAGCTAATCTTGAAGTGATACAGTGGGCCAAGCCGGTCAAAGAAATTAAAAATGATTCGTTACATGATGGGTTCAAATTTAAATCCGTTAATTTGTAATTGGGCTGTAGCAATTGGATCCAAACTCGATCCATTTTATATTTTAAGCTGAGTTCGATTTGTTTATATTTCCCGGCGTGTAAATAGCACGCGCGATTCTGCGAGTGTGGCCAACTGGCATTTACTGCTATAGTAGTAGATAGAAGTAGATACAGGACAACATAGTTTAGTGTTTCTCTCTCTTACGTCACTGTATTTTTTCAATTTTTAAGGATCGATATATTACATGTTTGCACACCAACGTATTGCATTTCTGTCAATTTAATCCCTATTCATTTTAATCCCTATTATATGTGTAGAGTTACAATTTTAGTATCTTTTGATTACTTTGCAATTGCATAGTATTGAGTGGATGAAATATAAAATTCAATTAAATAAAATTTTTAAATAAACATTAATCGCACGGAAAAAATGCTATATATATAAAATTAAATAACTACTTTTTATCTTTAAATGTAGAAATTCACTAATATGAGATGATTATTAGTTACCATCATTCAAAGAAGTATATAATATCTAAAAACTAAATTACTAAGCATATAATTTAATGTTTTGAAATTTGACTCAAAATCAACAATAATCACTCATATTTTACTTGAATTTTTTTGTTAAGTTTACAATTTGTATTCATATTTTAATTTTTTTTCAAATACTAAAATTGTTACTTCATTTTTAAATAAGTTTTATCATATTTCATATTTAATCATTAGATACATAATTTTTTAGTAAAAATTAACACAATATTACATACATGGCACATGTTTATATAAGTTAAATTTTATAATCAAACCATAGCTCAATACACCATACTTTTTATAAGACTGATGAAATTCATCACTTTTATAATGAATTCAATTGATAGTTTAACTTGTGACATGGATCATGGTCATAGAAACAAAATTCCCAAATTAGATTGTACATTGCAAAAAAAAAAAAAGGGATTAAATTAACCATAAAGTGATAAGTGGGGGGGTGAAATATGTAATTATTATTATTATTTTAACCCTCTTTTCTTCTGTGCGCAGTTTTAATAATTTCTTAAAATTTCACATTCACAGTCACACTTCGCTTCTTCACTCCACAAAAAAAAAAAAAATTAGCTCGGCTTCTGTTTGCCGGTAAGCTTCATTTTTCAAAACCTCTCTTCCATGTCTCTGCTGCAATCCATCAACTTCATTTTTTTTTTCTTTACGCTCTAAATGCTTTTCATCTGCTTCGAAACTGCCTGCATTTTGATTATTCTCTATTTTTTTTAGGGTTTTTGGTTGCTTCGTTCGTTGAATAGCCCAAAAAATTGCGATTTTTTCCTTAAAAAAAAAAATTTATCGGTTGTCTCTGTTTGGTTTCCGAGAAAATGCAGGAAAGAGGAAGATAAAATTGAGAAAATAAGCTGCTGCATGTCATGCTAATTTTTTTTAAAAGTTTGATTTTCTGGGCTTTACTAGACATGTGGGTTGTGTGGTGAGTAATCTTTAATGAGCAAATTATTTGGGTATTGGTGTAATTCTTAGATTAGGGCTTTTGGAGTTGTTATTTGGGTGTTTTCAGGTGAAGTTTAGTTTTTGATGGTTTATTTATTTATTATGCAGCTATGAATTTCTGTTAATGTTTTGTTGTGTAGTTGCTGAAGGAACCTAATAGGTTGTTGTCTGTTAGTCTGGTACTAGAATGTTGTGTAGTTTCTCATGTTAGTTTATTTTCTCCTTTGGGAACATGTAGGTGCTTCTTATGTTTCTGAACTTGTTGCGAGCGTAGTTGCTATTTGATAATAATGGCTCCGAATCCTAAAGTTGTGAAGGCCTTTCGTGCAATGAAGGCTATTGGCATACATGAAGATAAAGTGAAGCCGGTCCTAAAGAGGCTTCTTAAATTGTATGATAAAAATTGGGAACTCATTGAAGAAGAGAATTATAGAGTTCTAGCCGATGCCATATTTGATGATGATGATTCCAAGGTACAATTGCCTTTTTCTTACTCATTTTTCATGTATTTATCTGCCACTTATTCTGACTATCTTTGTTTGATATCAATGTGCTCTATTAGGTGTTAGAGGAGAAGGAGAATCCTAATGTAAGTGACATTGTATTTTGTGTTTCTTCTTCTCAGCCTTTTACCTGTATCATTTGAAATATCTGTTTTAAACTAGCAGGGAGAAATTTTTGGGGAAGAAGCTGAGGTACATGATGAACCGGAACGGCCACTAAAACGATTGCGGTTAAGAGGTCAGGAAGGGCAAGATTCTACATCTCCCATGGCGGCTGGAACTCAATTAAGAAAGCCTAAAGTAGAGGAAGAAGCAGTTCGTGGAACAAATTCTTTGCAGACATCACCAAATATGAGAAAGTCAAATCCGGGGCCTGTTTCACCGCAGAATCATGATAGGAATATGGGAAAGCAATCAGCTTCCCCTACTAGTTTTGGAGCACATGGAAGTTCCAATCCGTCTGTGGAAAGAAATCTTCGTTCTGATTCACCGTCACCTCAGGCACGACAGTCATACAAGGGAAAAGAACCTATGTTGCCTCAAGTTACTTCTAAAGAGAAGAGACCTATTGTGGAAAGACCATCCCGTGGAGTGCTGATTAGAGATCCTGTAGTCGATCGAGGCAAACAAAAAATGCCTGAATCTTATGCTTTGATTAAGCCTAAAGATGAACCGTTCACGGATGATTTGCCTTGTTATGAGTCTCCTATTGCAGTGATCCGGCCAGGTAAGTCAGTCTTATGAGTGTGGAACCTGTAACTATGCAGAATCTTACTTGTTTCCTTCTGTAGAATTCTCAAATATTGAAATGCAATACGTGCCTTTTCAATATGTCATTTGTTTTTATTTTTTAATTTTTTGCAGATTCTTCAGTTAGGAGTATATCAATGGGAAATCCAGATGATCAGGAGCCACATATTTCCCATTTTGGAGCAGAAGAAGATGGGAGTGATGGTCTTCCAGCTTCAGTAAATGTGAAAAGAACCAACTCCGAGCTTGCAGTTGTTCAAAATGGATCTCGTGATAGTCTTCCAGCTTCATCAAATGCAAAAAGAACCAATTCTCACCTTGCCGCTGTTCAGGATGGATCTCCAGCTAGCATGGAGATTGCCTCCTCATCATTGGGAGAGGTGAAGATTTATTTAAGCTGCAACTCTATTCTTGGAAGGCCAAATTTTCATGTGCCTGGTCAAGATGAACTTCTCAAATCGATGCAGGAGAAATGTCTCCGGTCATATAAAATTTTAGATCCTAACTTTTCTGTCTTGCAAATGCTGAAAGATATGTGTGAGTGCTTCCTCGAGTTGGGAACTGATTCCTCTCATGAATCGCAGGAAAGGTTAATGAATTTAACAACAACTGTTGATGTATTGAAGAAATCAGCTGCTTGCAGTGCTTTGAATAATGGGCCAGTTGATATGCGTAGCATTGCTGAGGTGTCCACACATCGTATTGCAAGGCAACTACAAACCTTCAGCGAGGATAAACATGTGAGTGCCAATGGTTCTGCTGAAAGTGACGGAGGACATGAGTTGAGGGACCCTGAATCACATAGTTTGGCCATTGTTCCACAGTGTCAGCTCACTTCTGCGGAGATAAGATCTCTTCATGACATTAATGACATATCTAAGGGAGAAGAATTGGTTGAGATATCATGGGTGAACCAAATCAACAATGAGTGTCCTTCATCTTTTAACTACATTCCTGAAAACCTGGTTTTTCAAAATGCTCAAGTGAAGTTCACTCTTTCTCAAATTAAAGCTGATGATTGCTGTTCTACATGTATTGGTGATTGTCTGTCCTCCACAACTCCTTGCCTTTGCGCTTCTGAAACTGGAGGCAAGTTTGCATACACACCAGAGGGTCTCATCAGGGAGGATTTCTTAGATGAGTGTATCTCCATGACTCGCGATCCTCAGCGGCAGTGCCCCTCCTATTGCAAAGCTTGTCCACTTGAAAGGTCAAAAAATGAGGAGATCTTAGAGCCATGCAAGGGTCACTTGAAGCGGAAATATATAAAAGAATGTTGGAGCAAATGTGCATGCCATAAGCTGTGTGGAAATCGAGTTGTGCAACGAGGTCTAGTGTGCAAATTGCAGGTACAGATGTGATCTTACTCTATCTGTATCACTAGTTGAAATTCGAAAACAGTTGTCATATTTTCTAGTCATATATTGACCATAATCTGGTAAAGTATTTCATGAATTCAGAATTGAGCTTGTTTTGAAACTTATAATGCACAAGGGCATTGTTGTTATTCCTAAATCTGCTTTTGAGTATGCTTTCTTGTCAATTTCATGTGCACCTACCATTATTCCTTGGCTGTGTGCATCAGGTTTTCTTTACACCTGAGGGAAAGGGATGGGGTCTCAGAACACTAGAAAAGCTGCCAAAAGGGACATTTGTGTGCGAGTATGTTGGTGAAATACTAACCAACAAAGAGTTGCATGAGAGAAACATGCAAAGGATAAGAGGCTCCAATAATGACCATCATACCTATCCAGTTATATTGGATGCATTTTGGTGTTCGAAAGGATCTTTGAAGGATGAAGAAGCTCTTTGTTTGGATGCAACATTCTATGGAAATGCTGCTAGGTTTATCAATCACAGGTAAACTTTGTAAAGCTTGTGCATGTGACTTTGATTGTTACCGCAATAGTTGTTTGTGTTTGTGATCTTGAAATTTTTATATTGATTTTCCTCGTTCCTATTTGATTTCTGTTATCTGGAAAAGAGAAATTCTCTTGCAGCTGTAATTAATCACTTCTGACAATTTTTTTTTTTTCTTTGTGCTAGGTGCCTTGATGCAAATTTAATTGAGATCCCAGTTAAAATGGAGACTCCAGATCATCATTATTATCATGTGTGAATTCCCTGATGCTTTGTTTGCCTTATCCTGTCGAATGGTGACTATATATAGTGCGTTATGTTCTTAGTGATAAGATGTCTTATAGAACTAATTCTTATGCAGCTTGCCTTTTTCACCACAAGAGAAGTAAATGAAATGGAAGAGCTAACTTGGGTGAGCAATACTATTTCTGTCACTTTATGATTCATCAAATTTTCATGATTCTCAATTTTCTTCATAACAAGCAAGCCTTTCAGCTTTGACTGCCTTGATTGAATGGCCATGTCAGTTATGTCATAGTTCACATAATGTTTCTGACTTGAATGCTGTTTTCGGTTTATATTAAATACAAGTTTATATGTGTGATTATTAGTTATGCTTGAAGATGGCTATGATTTCTTTTGACATTTATGCTCTGATTATATGATTCCTTTTCTTAATCAACATCTGATGTATCTTCAGGATTATGGTATTGACTTTGACGACAATGATCATCCTGTAGAAATGTTCCGGTGCCTGTGTGGCAGTAAGTTCTGCAGGAACATGAAACGTTCAAATAGTAAGTTTCATTCTGAATCTTTACGAGACTCTAGAAATTTCACCTTTTGCTTGAATATGATAATTTGAGCTTGAGTATTAGATGTGTGCTCAATTAATTTCTGCTTGCGTATTGAATACTATAGTCTGAGATCCAAAAGTGATTGATTGGTGCTGGTGTTGATTATGTGTCCTGAGTTGGAGATGATTATTTACTTTCTAAAGCTGGTACTACTCTTCTGACTTCGCATTGTGATTTCTTAAGAAACATGCGAATGAAATTGCTTAGTAGAAACAATTATTATACAAGACTTTGTTTATGATAACCTTATCTTCCCACTTGGTTGATTACTTTATTATTTCTTTGTTTTCCTTGTCCTTTTATCACAGTTCAGTTGTCTTTCATGTGTTACTACTTCTAAGCTTCCACTGGGTTGTTACATGGTGTATCTTTTGTCTATTGCGATTGTTAGTTAAAAATGGTGGGCAATTGAGTAGTGTTTTCTTGTGCTACTATTATCTGCCTTAGTATGTTGATCTGGCACATAATTTTGTCACCTTATTATTTGTTTACTATTACTGTCATTATTATTGTCATGTTACAGAACCATCATGGTTATGATTGTTGTTGAATAGCATGTGTGTGATTGTCTTGTATTAGGAAAATCCAAATTAAATACCATGTAATTCTTATGCAATTTATTTTTGAGATGCTTGATCATTAAACATCACATAACATGTCTTCTAAATCTGGTGTGCATATATTTTTCTATTGAGGATAACAATTTCCCTATTCCTGCCTCAGTTTGTAAGTAGGTGGGAGGATGTGTAACTCTTCCAGATAGCTTCTGGATTGGAAAATCAATACCATGGAATATCTATAGGTTCAGGAACCTCAAAGATTGCAATGGGTAAAAAAAAAAAAAAAGGTTCCATTATGGTGAAGATGTATTGGATATTATTTTTGGAAAACGAAGTAACTAATTCCCGGGGAAGTTTATAAGGAAGTTGCCTTATTGATTTGGACTGTAAACCAAGGAAATATGTCCATTTTTGGAGTGTGTGTCTAGCCTCTTTGTAGACTAAACTGAAAGTATCATATATTTTTACTGCTTCATTGTTTCTCTTCCTGTGCTAGTTTGGCTACTTTCATTTGTGTAAAATATGCCTTAACATGGCAGCATTGGCTGCTGAAAGTCATGTGCTGAACATGTTCATTTTTTTTTGTTTCTGACGGGGTGTATACGGTGGTCTTTTGCAGCCATTCTGTGGAAATAGAAATGGCCTTTATAGACACTTCTTATTTCAAAGTAGTTTCTGCGTTATATTTCATTTTTTGCAGACCATTAGACATTTGTTTCTGTAATTACAGTGGAACTTCACGGTTAATATTTTGAAGACTTAAGCTTCTGCAATGTTGATACTTTTGGTTCCATTTTAAGCTCATAATGACCGGCTTTTCCTGTGCAGGGTCCAAGTTAGTATCAAGATGACTAGATACGTGAAGTTTATGAGACGCTGACATTTTTGTTGTTATCTTTCCCATGTTGCCAAGGAGGAAAAGTTCATGAAGTGGACCCTGTCTTTATTTTAGTGGTAATTTTGTTAATCGGTGCCAGATTATGTTATCCTGTAAATCCGGGGGCTAATTTTGTCCTTGTGGATGGATATGTACAGAATGCATGTCAATTGCATGTGTTTTTTTCAATCTCGTAGCTGAATCTTGGACAATCCAGCTTCTTAGAGACAGTGTAGACTTTTTTTTTTTTTTTTTTTTGGTGGATGGGGCATGGGATCTGGGAATTTTAGTTGGCGTTACCACCAGTTCCCTTGTGTCTGTTTTTATGTATAATAGAATTTCGGCTATTATTTTTGGTTGACCACCAGGTCGTCCACCACATCCTGATTCCTTTTTTGGTGTTTTCAGTTGGTTAATTATGCAGATTGTTATTATTATTTTTTTTCATTCATTGCATAAGACACGCACGCACACACATGTATCCATGACTCTGCCTGCCACTTGGGTTGTGGTGAAAATAAATCTTTTGACAAATGTCCCCAAAGTAATGTCAAGCTATGTGTCAGATGGACAAGTGTTTCCATACGTGGGAATAGTTGGATAGAGCAAGAACTGTAACCAGGGACTCGAGCAGAGATAAATCTTGTCTTTTTCAATCCCATTCTTTGCACTCTGACGATGGCACAGTCTCATCATATAGAATTCTTGTGTTAGAGAGTGGAGTAGTGAAGTAAGCTCAATTGTGTACAATGCGTGCAGAGTTGATCGAAAATAAAAGAAAATTTTGCAGTAATTAATAGTTTGGAGGACTTGCCATGCCTTTACATAAATGTGTTGAATTTTTTCGTTGTAATTCAAGATGAACAAAAAACACAAAAGTGGACTTAAAAAAAATCTTAAAAACAAAACAGCTGAACCAGCCATGAACGAACTTGAGCTCTTCAATCATCAGAGTAATTGCATTGTGATAACATCCTCTTCCTGTTGAGTAAGCGAGTCCTTGCCTTGTTCAAGTATGAGTTAGAGGACAATGTCATTCTCCTTAGCCGTTGTTTCCTTAGCATAGCACCATATTCCTTTTGGTAGAAGTGAAGTGTCACCTCTTCTCTATCTGGGGAGTAAAGCGCATCGCTGACTGAAGGATTCTCCAGTTCTGGTGTAAACTCAAACAAAGATTGCAGGATTTTATTTTCCTTCATATGCTTCACAAATTCATCTTCTCCCAGAAAATTCCTGATGAAGTTCAGCTGTATTCTTTGCGACAGTGTTGACAGCACCAGTTCACTTTCACCGATCTCTGCATATGTTTCCAAGGATTTACCTGCAGCCTCAAAGAATTTCAGAACACCGACCATTGCCTCTTGTTTTGACACATCTTCAGTTTCTTTCATAGCCTGACTCCTTATTTTCTCCGTTATGTTATCTTTCAGCTCTTGCTGGAACAAATGTTCCTCGTCATCGGTTGGGTCCTTTGCTAGATCAGCAGATAAGAACTTGTCGAGGCGCTCTGTCTCGAATATCAGAGCCAGTGCTTCAGCTGCCGCCGCATAGACACGTTCATCCTCCGCCTCCTCTAGTAGATTTGACAGGTAAGAAATTGCACCATTCCAGTACTTAAGGTTAATCCTCCACCCTTCTATGGTGGTGAGAAGAAAGGACCAAGCAGAAATTGCTGAAGCTAGTACACCTGCTGAATGCTTTCGCATTACTCCTCCGACCTTATTATCTGAATCACAGTCTGCTTTAAGAAATTTCCATATGATTTGCATAGCTTTTTCTATCTGATTTGCACTATTTGCACCAAAGAAAGTAACAACGGCAAGAGAATCCAAAATCTTGGACTTGTTGTTGGAACCACATGATACAAGAGCCTGTGATAATATAGGAAGCGAATCTTCATAAATCTTCTGCGAGCAATCTTCATCCCCATCTTCAACAATCATCCCCAGCAACCCGATTGCTTCTGTTGCCAATAGCAATTCTTTGGCAGAAGCTTTTCCCTTTCGTATGCAGAACAGACACTGATACAGTAACATAGCATAATTCTTGTCCACGAACTCCGCATTGAGTTCCAATTTTAAGCCCCGAACAATGAGGGACAAAGCTTCCTCCCTTCTCAGTTTCCCCTTTTGATCAGATAACTGAACCAAATAGTCCTCTAGCGAACGAGGAGGCGCAGCAGTAGCAGTCAGAAAACTCTCATCGCTGCCGGTAGTACCATCAACAGCAGCTATTCGATAACTGATACAGCTACCCATTCGACCGTTTCTTGGCTTGGCATCATCAGTAGTAGTAGCAGTATGCTTTCTTGTTAACCTAGTCATCTTGGAATGGGTATTGTGTTGTGATATGGGTTTTGCGGGGAAAGTAGTAAGTTTCAGTGAGGTTTGGAGTAAATTGTAATGGTAACGTTATATATAGGAATGTGGTGTGTGGGTTTGATCTTCCTTTTCCCGCAAGGAATAGGTAATTACGAATAAATAAATGAAAATCTATCTTAATTAATCCAATCCAAGTAGCATCAGGAAATTTCTTCAAATAAAAATCCTTTAAGAAATCGGAAACTAACCAAAGTCTTGGCACTAAAGGAATAAAAGAAACGTTCTATACTTCTTCTTCATAGGTCTTTTGTATTGCTTTAAATCTGCCCTTTTTTGTTATTTTTATATTTACATTTCTTTTAAACTTTCTTAGTTATTTTTTTAATACTACATTGTCATTTAAATTTAAATAAAATATTAAAATAAATTAAAGTATTTAAATGGTTTAATTATTTTTTAATTAATTGAAATGTATCGATGTGAGTAATGTTTATAATTTAATTGAAATTTTTGAATTAGTTTTAATATTATTAAATAAAGTCAATATTGAGTTTTTTTTTTCATTCTTTTTGAAAAAACAATTTTAAAAAATTTATTATTGGTAGTAGTTGTTATACCATAAACCCCTGTCCATTTTACATTATAGACCACACACGTGTGGTAAAACGCGTCTTTGCTTGCTTTAACGTCTTTGTTTGCTTTCCATCTTCTGCTTTTAACGTCTTTGCTTGCTTTTTTTTTTCATTACACACATTCCTATCTAGCAAAAACCATCTGTCTGTTTCTTTGTTGTCATTATACAAATATACCAAATAATAATGCAGGAAGTCTTATGTCGTTCAAAAAAATAATAAAGCAGGGATCATGGCAACACCATTCATGCTTTCCAAGGACAACATAGAACTTCAATTCACAACAAACCACATTCCTGGAGTTTTCTTATGTTATTCCATTAATATGGTTCATATGTTTATTAATTTAAATTAAATTGAATGTGAACCTGCAGATGAAGATCAATGAATCTGCAGATGAAGGTTAATGAATCTGCAGGTGAAGGTTGATGAATATGCAAGTGAAGATCAATGAATCAACTGCATATTCATTGATCTTCACCTGCATATTCATTGATCTTCACCTGTATATTCATTGATTTTGAGCTGCATATTACTTAACTTGTATAGATTCATTAGATAAAATATGTAGATTCATTACTTAACTTGTATAGATTCATTAAATAAAATATGTAGATTCATTAGATAAAATATGTAGATTCATTACTTAACTTGTATAGATTCATTAGATAAAATATGTAGATTCATTAGAAAAAATATGTAGGCCATTACTAATGAATTTGTAGGCAAATACTAATAAATTTGTAGGCAATTACTAATGAATTTGTAGGCAACGTGGGCTAAGTTCATAAATAAAACAAGTAAATTCATTGATTTTCACTTGCAAATTCATTTATTTTCACCTGCAAATTCATTAATTTTCACCTGCAAATTCATTGGGGTTATTTTTTTATATTCTAATTGTTATTTCTTCATTGTGATCAAATACTAATGAATTTGTAGGCAATTACTAATAAATTTGTAGGCAATTACTAATGAATGTGGGCTAAGTTCATAAGATAAAACAAGTAAATTCATTGATTAAACTAACTAATGTGTAGAAAAATAATAATGAATCTGTAGGCAAATACTAATGAATCTGTAGGCAAATACTAATGAACATGAACTAAGTTCATAAGATAAAACAAGTAAATTCATTGATTTTCACTTGCAAATTCATTTATTTT
>CATIWK010235404.1:0-29742 GCA_949634005.1 Mallotus japonicus
CTTTTTTTTATATTAGATTATTTTTTATTTTTTAATTTAAGAAATTTATTTTTTCACTTATAAAATGTATTTGAAAAAAAATATACTGAAAATTATTAAAATAAAAAAATTAAATAATTATTATTAAAAATAAAAAATATGAAATTTATTTTTAAATTTATCTAAAAGAGTGAAAAAATATAATTTAACTAAAATAAAAATACAAATAAGACTTTATTTGTTATAATTTAAAAAATAAAATTAAAATAATTTTTTAATGAATACAAATTTTATTTGACTAAAATCATGAATAAGGATTTAAATTCAAACACTATAATTAATAAAATAAAATAAATTATTTTTTCTAGTTTAATTTGATAAATAAAAAATATTTTTTCAGTTCTAATAATTTTTAAAATTAATTATAATAAAAAATAAAATTTAACATATTTAAGTCAATTTACTATTTAAAATAAGACATATAAACACTTTAACCTGTAAAATTTGATAAAGACACTATTTTAGAAAATTTTTCCAGGCTCAAATGAAAAAGTTTGGACAGAATTTACACATTTATTCTATTAGTCTTTATTAATTTTCCCACATTTCATGTCGCAGTTTGATCAAAAAAATTAATTTAATAAAAAATTAACTAAAATCTTTCGTAATAAAATATTTTTAGACGAAAAAGCAATAAAATTTTACCTGGTCTAATCAACATTTTAATTAATTTTATTTATTTTTACTCATCAATAGAATTTTGTTAACAAAGTTCAAAAGTACCTCTATTAATTTAATTACAATTGAATATGGTGGCGTGTTAATTATTAGCAGGGAGGGAAACTATAAAATTCATTATAACTTTTTTATTTGGTATGCCACTGATAAATAACTGGTATTAGTATGTTTAATCTTGAAGATTAAGTTAAAATAACAATTTTTTTTTAATTTTGATTTAGTATTTTAATTTAATGTTTGTATAGAATAGTGCACTACCTACATCATGCTCATGCTCATACTCAATACTATTTTTTTCAAATTGAATTCATATTTTTTTTATTCCATACCCAATCATTTTGGTAATACCTCAATCTTGCCATCCATATATCTCACAAACATGAGATAAAATAAAACTAATGTTAAAAAAGAGAAAAGTATATATATATTAGAGAAAACCATGCATTATGGAACTTATCAAGAACCAAAATGAAAGTGATAGATAGACAACCTTAGAATGCACTTTAGGAGCTTAAGAAAAAAAAAAAAAAAAAAAACGATATTAACCATCAACAATTAAGAAAACATTCTTATTAGTACACAGTTCAATTTTATGTTTTGACCCAGTCAATCTTTCTAATTTGTATACCAAAATATTCATAACAAAATTAGACTTCATAATTTGCCTCGTATATGTATCATATCATAATTTTCAGTAAATTTTAAAATTTATAAAAAAATTAATTTCATTATTTGATTCATCAGTATTTAGGATACTATACACTTTTTATCCCTAACATTTTAACTAGATTCTACTACCGTCCTAAACATTCAATTTACCACTTAAAATTTTTAAAATTTTAATTTTGATTTCACTATAGTCCTTTTTACTTTTTTTTTTAATTTGAAAAATCGTTGTTATGTCAATTTCTTACTGACACACATGTTAATTTTATTATGTCAATATTTCACGTTGTATGAGTACGAACAACGTACTTGCAATTTTTTGAACTGAACAAGAGCAAAAAAAACTATGATTAGACCGAAATTAAAATTTTGGAAGTTTTAGTGACAAATTGAATGTTTAAGACATGAATAAAATTTTATTAAAATATTAGGGAGAGCAGGAAAAAAATCACCCTCTATGCTTATATCATTCTATTTTCTTATTAATAAGCATTTGATGCCAGCCTTAGCCTTACTAAGACCAAAAATAATGCCAAAATTGGGTGATGGCTGATGCAAGGTCCATTTCAATTAGCAATGACTTGTACAAAACATTTCTTGCAGTTCATCCTTTTGAAATTGAACATAAAGAGAATTGTTGTCTCTTACATGTTAACATTACCAAATTATTCTGTCGGTGGATCGATAATGTGCAACTGTTTTGAGTCCATTAGTTAGGTATTGTGTGGATGATTTTGGTCTGCTGTAATTGTCACCTCAAGTGGTTCTCCTATTACAGAAGTTTACCAGAAAATACAGGTCAAATAAAATGAAAAAAAAAAGTGAAAAGTTTTTATTTTATGTCGTATTTATTATTTTTATTTATTATATATTTAAGAGATGAAGTAACCATAAAAATTATGACCTAATAGAAGCATAATTTAAAATTTATCATAATATTATTTAGGAAATAATTGATTCTAATTTAAATAATTTTGATATAGAGTAAATAATAATGTTATGCATGTGGTATTTTATTGTTACTAATTTTTTTTCTTACGTGTGTTGCACGTGATTTATATTATTATAAAATAAATATATTTATAATATAAATAAGTTAAAAAGTAAAATTACTAAATAATAATAATAAATATAAAATGATTAAATAAATAAATAAAATAACATAAATAATTGTAAAAAAATAAAATCTTTATTTTGAATTTTTTTTTTTTGCTTCTATTATTATACAATAGAAATATATATTAATTATTGATCACAATGTAAACAAATTAAAATCAGAACAATAAAATAAATATAAAATATGAAAGAACAAACTTTTTTTTAATTATTTGTGAGTTGCAATATTCCATTTATAAATAGAAAATAAATATACATTTAATTTTTTTCAATTTTAACATTTAGAGTGAATTTTATAGTTATCTATTAAATGTTTTCAAATGGTAAGTTTCCAATGACATATAGATAGGCTACACCTATACATATTTAAATTTTTTAGCCTACTAAAAAATATATACAGTATACTGTAATAGTAAAATAAAAAAGGAAAAAATAAATGTAAAAAATACAAAAATTTGGTTTGCTATTAATATATTTCATTTAAAATTAAACTAGGTAATACTTATTATCTAATTTTTAATTTTATAACTAAATAATATTAGTAAAAAAAAAGTAATACATAAATAAAGTTTTAATCATAAAAAAATTTTTAAATTTTATAACTCAATCATTTTATTAGTTACTTATATATGTAGATATAAAATTTGTTTATAAATTAAATTACTTTACTAATTATTTACAAATTTAAATTTTAAAATATCTATTGAATATAAAATAAAAGTCTACTATCAGTATTAGTATAAATTAAACTACATCATTTATTATTTGTATAGAAATTCAAAATACATATTTAAATTAAAATAGAAGTTTATTTTTTTCAATCTAATTTTTTTATATGTAATAGATGTTTAAAATAGTACAACTACTTTTATTTGAACTTGTAAAATAAAATATTTTTATTAAAAAATTACCTTATATATTGTATAAATTTATAGATAATATAGATATAAACATTTATTTTTTGTCCAAAAAGTTCATCTCTTTTCTAAACCTCACTAATTGATAACTCATATTATTACTTTTAATTTCCCATAAAGGAATATTCTATATTTTTGTTGTTCCAGTTAGCTGGTGCACGAGATTAAAATTTCATTTATTTAAATGGAGAATATAAGACCAATAAAAGATTTAAATATCAAGATAAAATTCAATACAAAAGATTAGTCATAATTCATATGTATTTATTAGTTTTATTACTTTATAATATTTTTAATTATTTAATATGGATTAAAAAATATAAAAAGTATATAAATTAATTAATATTTTAATAAGATTTTTCTAAATAGTTATATGTGGACCTTATGATAATAATTTTATAATTTATATATTTTATTTAAATTTGAGGATAAACATAATATAAATTATTTTATTTTAGCTTAAATATGTATGATTTCTAATTATAAAAGTTTAAATTTTAAAATAGAAATTCAAATCATTTTCATTATTTTTAAAATTTTCAAAAATAAAATAAGACTATTTATGTCATTATATAAAACATACATGTCCTTTTTCGTCAAAAAAAGTTTTTTCTCTATTCATACTTTTACATATAGTATAGATTCATAATTTTATAGATAGTATAGATTTTTATAGTTTGAAAGTTTATTTTTTTTATTTTTTTCTAAACCAACGGTATCTAAAATTCATTAAATTTTTTTAATTCAATTTGATTTATGCATAATCATAAGAATGGTAAAAATTTTCTAATAATTAATTTAACGCGACAGTAAATATTATTATTCAAATCTAAGACTTTGCTTAAGTGAAAACAGTTTGTGCCAACTGATACTAATAATTATTAGTAATCTCTAACAATTATTGGTAACCTCTATGTTTATTTTGCTAATGATATATGTGATCAATTTTTTTATGACATTGATTATATATTGTAATTTAATTTTTATTCCACCACCTTATATTTATTAAACCTTCTATTTATAAATTCACGTGTCATTATGTGACCTACTCCTGCATTAAAAGCTACTAAAAGCCTTTAAATTTTACATGATAAGACCTCATCTTTTTTTTTAGAAATAAGAGCTCATCTATTGCATATGAAGAAACATTCATAACCCATTAAACACAATCAATCATTAAAAACATAAATTATATAAATAAATAGATTACAAACAATTGTTAGAATGAGTTAATAGATCATTGTCATCTTTAAATAGTACTCCCTCTGTTCCAAACTAACTATCTTTTTTTAGTATTTCACTTGGATTAAGAAAGTATTTAATAGGCTTATAAATAGCTAAATGAGACTAAATTACCTTCCTTTAGATATATTCAAAACTTATAGAATTTTGCAAAACCAATTAGATAAGAGTAACATAATGATAAAATAGGAAAGAAAAATCAATGTTGCATTGGATATATAAAAAGTGATAATTAGTTTGGAATTTTTTTCATTTGAAAAAGAGACAATTAGTTTGGAACAGAGAAAGTATTTTAAATTTAAATTGTGTGTTAAATTAGTTATTAGAAGATTTTTGTATTAAATTAGTTATTAGGAGATGTTTGTCACTCTTGATTCCACTCAGATCTAATTGAATTAGTCAAAATTCAGTGAGTTCTGAATACTATAGTCTAAATTAAATCAATAAATTTTTTCTTGACTCAATATGGTCAACATCGGAAAAGTTAAAAGGCTAATCTGACCAGAAAGTAAATTGTTGGGCTAATTTTCAATTGGATACAAGTTCAAGGGTTAAATTGCTTTTTCAGCCAAAAATAAAAAAAAAATATAAATAACAAAATTTCAGCAATATTTCACCCTCTAAAAAAAAGTCTCGAAGGGTCGAGTAGGGTTTCCCTCGGGGGCTGTCTGTCAAATTCGCGTAATTTTCGATCAAAAACCAGAGACAGACACAGACATGGGAGGGGGCAATGGTCAAAAGGCTAAGATGGCTCGTGAGAAGAACCTGGAGAAGCAAAAAGCTGCTAAGGGTATTCCTTTTTTTTTTTTAATTTCATTTTTAATTATTCGGTTTATAATTGCTAATTTTGGATATTTTTTTTTTTGGGTTTTTTTGATGTTTTCAGGAAGTCAATTAGAATCTAACAAGAAAGCCATGAATATCCAGGTAATTTCTCGTTTTGACAAAAATTTCATAGCTTTTTGTATATGCAATTTAGATATTTATATTCATAGATACAGCTTTTTATGTATATAAGTATTCATGATACAGTTTTTTTTCTTCGAATTTAGACAAATTTTAGATGAGCAAGTGTTTAATGTAATTTCTTGGGATTAACGCTAAGTGGGTCATGTCAATTTGGTGCTGTTTAAGATATATGAAGTATTTCAAATTCAGAAATAGGTTGATGAACAAAATGAGCATCTGTGATTGATGGAACAAAAAAATTGCAGCGTGCTTTTGATTTTTTTTTCTTTAGGGTGAAATCTTTTTTTTTTTTTTTTAATATTTAGAGAATTTGAACTACAGATTCAATTTAAATTATTGATTGTTGCAATTTCGCGTCTAAATTCAACCTGAGTATAAGGAATTGGATTTTGCCTGAGTTGATAATTCCATTCATGTTAGGGTTTATATGTGGAACTGAAGTGAATGTCTTATGCTCTTATACACTGGGCATTTTTTTGGATTTTCTTGTGATGATGGTGAACTTTGAATGCAGTGCAAGGTTTGCATGCAGACTTTCATGTGCACAACTTCGGAGGTGAAGTGCAGGGAGCATGCTGAAGCCAAGCACCCGAAATCTGATGTTTATGCTTGCTTCCCACATCTAAAAAAATGAGTGGGATATTACAAATTGCCTTATAGAGGCAGCAAATCAATGTTTATTTTATACAATTAGAAATGATCTATCTGTTGCTGCGTTTGTTTAAGATAAATGCTGCTTTAGTCCTGGTGCATCTGTTATATTTAAACCTGCTGTGATTATTGTGATTAGTGAATGGCAAATTTTAGCTTATTGCAATTTGTATGGGCATCACGTTTAGTCCTTTGCTTGTTAAGTGCTGACTTATGACTCAACAAATGGAACCGGGAGTCATTTTATGCAATTTGCTAGTTTTGATTTATTCCTGAAGAATGTTTATAGGCCTTTTCAGGCACATGCCTGAACATTTCTGCTTCTGGATATAATTTCAGAGGGTAATGATATTAATTTTGTAACTTTCAAAGGGCGATGATATATGATTAAATTTTCGTATCATATATCTTTTAATGGTTTGTTCATCATTTACAGCTTCGATTTTGTTCTGTTCTTTTTTTCCTGCTTTTGCATCTCTAGAAAATCAATGCATACCAAGGTTTGGGTTATCATGACCTGAAGAATCGCATTTAGTAACTTTGCTTATAGAATCACTAGCTTGGAATACTAAGACCAGCTAAATAGTTAGTTCATGTAAAATAAATCAACTAAATAGTTAGCTCCTCTAATTCTAAAATAAAATGTCCTCAATAAAATAAATTCGTATTCTAACGGACAAGAATGGCAGAATCCATATGCAATCATATGATAAGATAATAGAAAATTAATGAAAAAGAACTAAATACTTAGCTCCTGTAATTCTAAACTAAAATGTCCTAAATAAAATAAATTCATATTCTAACGGACAAGAATGGGAGAATCCATCTGCAATCATATGATAAGATAATAGAAAATTAATAAAAAAGATGGAAGTAATGGTACTTGATATGTTGTAGATGATATTTTGGCAATAATAGCAATTGCTTGTCCCTGTAAAAGCCATAAGTTGCCATTATATTCTCTCCAAACAAGTAATAGGAAGATCACATAGTAAAAATCCATACACAATCCCTCTGAACTGCCTGTGACATAACAATAAGTAGTGACAATATTTTTTCAGAGTAGACAATCATAAGCATGATACATGCACAAGCAATGGCCTCTGGTTTTCTGACAGACCCCATTGGCAAACAGGTATAGCATCTCACTACTGTGTCCGCATTCTGCTACTTTCTGCAGCCCTCACTTGAGAGAAATATGGATGAGCCTGCACCACAAGCAACAAGAAAATGTTGGTGTACTTGCAGAAAGTTTCAAAAAAAACATGGCTTTGGTGCCCATTCAAATTGCCAAGCTACTACTTAAGCCATCAATTGATGTACCATCACTCACAAGGTCCAATAACAAAGAGAAAAGGTAATAAATTCAATAGAAAAATTATTTTCACTAATATACAACGTAATACACACAAGAGACATGCCCAAAAAGAATTATTACCATTGCTTCTCTAGCAGTTAGCCTGTCCTGATGATCATACCGAAGAAGCTTATCAAGAAAATCAATGGCCTGCAAGAAGATACAACATAAAAATAAGCACCTTTAAAGCTCTACAGATGCCAGGTGGAATGAGCTAAAAAACTACATATAGAAAGGGCATAGGATGGGAAACCTCCGGAGAAACCAAATGCTGATTATCTGAATTAATAAACTTTGACCAGGGCTTCCTACTGTGCCTGCAGTGTAACATTCATGCCAACCACATTATTGGTTTTTACTAACACTGAATTCAGGTAACTGAACTCCATAAAATATTGAAAATTCATTAGTAATCGTTTACCTAGCATGTCTGGAAATGAAACATACAAAAATATGGAACTTGTTTACCATTCTACATTTTCCATGTTCTGAACCAAATACACAATTCATTGATAGATACAATTTTTATTTCTACCAAATTCAATAGGTTGCAACAATATTAAATATCATAAGATTTGCAAATGAAATCTATGCCATTCAGAGTCTGGATGGTTGAACTACAACAAATGAGTGGAGTGCAGCACTCTCGTAATATAAATTCATAATATGGTGCTCTCTCTCTCTCCAACTGTAATTTATTGAAATCCAGGCGCTAACATAGATGCAACATGCATTCTAAATTCTTAAGCAAATTTATTCTTAAGTAAATGAAACATAATCAGAATTCATTTGCATTTTAATAGAGTTTATTTGCAAATAGATTGAATCACATGTTCATTTGGTTATAGAACAGTGTAAAAGGATTTGATATAATTTAGAATGAAACATTTCTTAAGAGAATGCACGACCATGCTAAATCTTAAGATGGAAGGCCACTGTCTAAAGGAATCAATTTTTCTGCTTGGTAAAGGTAAGTAAATGCATAACAAAAAGAACATCAGGCTAACAAACCTCCCCACAAGTGCATCAAGTTGAGGATCAAGCTCTAAGTGATATTTATTCAGATATGCATTCAACTCATCAGTTCCCAGCACCTGAAATTACCTTAAAATCAGACAGTTTTCATTGAAATAAAATCATTCTCATAATTTGCATAAAACTAATGGTTATCCGCCAAATAGTGGAACCAACAATACCTTGGCAATTTTGACAAGCTGATCATGGTTGTCATGGCCATAAAAGAATGGTTCCTTCCTAAATATCTGGCAACAAGCACAAGTACAATCAGGAAATCATATATGATAAACGTTATCAGTACAAAGGGCCAGACGACACCTTCATGCTTACCATTCCTGCAAACATGCAACCAAGACTCCACATGTCCAAAGAATAATCGTAGTCTTGTAAATCAACTAGAAGCTCAGGACCCTTAAAATATCTGACAAACAGGAAAATAAAACTCAATCTTTCTGAAAGGATGAACCCATAATTGTGTCAACAATCAGATATACATTACAAAAAAAATATTCCTACCACTTAGCAAGCTTTTAAGAATCTGTTTCTGTAAATTCTGGGATTAAAAGAGCAGCATATCAAGAAACTGATTAAGCTCTATGGAAGCCCAAATAATTGAATCCCAAATATAAAGAAAGTAAACTTTTACAATGATACAAAGAATATGATACCTGGTTGAAAATAGAACATAGAATCAAAGTTTCTCCCAGCTTAATTAGTTCAAATTTTTTCACCTTAATGCAACTTTAAAAACCAGCCTCAGTTTTCACAAGTGGCAATTACAGGGATAATCAGGACGGAACGAAACACTTAGACCTAAGGCTGAGCCAAAACCTTAACTACAGTCTATCTCATTTTTAATTTCCATGCTTGGATGCAAAATACACTAACCAATCTTAAATTTCCAGAGTTAAATGTAAATCACACATCTGTAAAAGTCAAAAGGAACAAGCATACTAAATCTCCAAATCATTACCTTGATGCCACACGGACATTATATTCCTTGCCAGGATGGTAAAACTCAGCAAGGCCCCAGTCTATCAAGCGAAGTTTACGCAACTCATGGTCAATCATAACATTGTGAGGCTTGACATCTCTATGCATTATTCCTTGTGAATGGCAGTAATCCAATGCCTGCATTACAAAGAAATCAAATAATATCAGAGGCTTTCATGTCACCACTATAAACCATCAATTTTCTTTGGAACTCACGCTCCATAGTGAAGATGAGGAAAAATGTAAATAAACAAACTTTGTTGAATGATGGAACTACAACAAAAGGTACCACTACACAACATGAATGGATGACACATGAGATCAGATCAATGTGATTATCAACTATCATCTGTCGCTTTCAATATGGTTGGAACAATTACAAAACCTTCACCTTGACAGACCAATGTTCCCAATCCAAAGTGGGGGTACTGGGCAGCGGGAGGATGGATGCATGTGTGTAGCCTTCCTCCCCGAACTCCTGGAAAAAAAAAAAGGCTATTTCCATGCCTTGAACACATGACCTACAGGTCACCAAAGAAGCAACTTCACCCGTTGCACCAAGGCTCACCCTCAGTTATAAGAGATACTCAATAAAAAAAGGTAAAATACAGACCCACTTACATGAGGTACAATATCCAAAGCATGTACAAAGTGATAAAGAGAGAGAGAGCTTTCTTAGACAGTTACCTTCAGAAGCTCATATATGTAGTAGCGTATGTCATAATCAGTGAGTGTAGGGTACAAAACTTTGAAGTCTGTACTGTTTACATATTCAAATATCAGACTAGGAGTTTTTGAGTGTTGATCTCGAACAATGTCAAGAAGTTTCACTATATTTGGACCACCACAGAGATTTTGAAGTATTTTTATTTCCCTCTTGATCTGCAAAAAAAAAAAAAAAAAAAAAATTACATTGGTTAAGCAGCAAGTAATTTCTCAAGGGCTTTGCATCCAGATAACTACATATTCAGCATAGAAAACACTAAAGCATCACCTTTTTTTTCTTAACAGGTTTGAGGATCTTGATTATGCAACGTTCATTGCTATTCACATTTATGCCTTCAAAAACCTCACTGTATTTTCCCCTTCCAACTTTACGAACAACTTCATAATCATCTTGATCACTGAAAGGAACATCAAAAGGTCAGGGAAAGAGCAAGAAAACAAAAGGTAGGAATTCCACAGGTAAGACTATAAGGAAAAAGGCAACAATGACGTCCAAATCTTTATGCTTAAGAAAAATGCAGAAAGTACAAGGGGAAGCTGAAAAAACAGATGAGATATTACAAAATATATGAGTGTCAAAGAGAGTTTTAGTGGATGATGAGATCGGTTCCATAATTGAACTATCTAATTATTTTATATGGTTATAATTTTAATGTCTACAGTTGAATTGAATATTTTGTCAATCAGTAAAAACTTGGTTTCTGAATCATATCCAGCATCTTCATTTAGTTCAAGCTACTCCTAACTAACGACCTAAGAAGCCAGTATAAGCTATCCAATATTCTTCAAATAAAAATTCTTTTCCTCTCAATATAATGGTAAAAAGAACTAACAAAGTTAAAACTTATCTTTGCATTTGTTACTAACTCAGGCCAAAAGAAACAAAATCTCTCAACATTCTATTTTCTAAATGAACATTCGCCTGTTCAGAGTAAAATATTTTATCAAAATCAATAAGAAAGGGGGAGAGCATAAACATTCCTTTTTTTTTTTCCTAAATGAGTTTTCCCTTTCTGAAAGGGAAATTTTGTCATTTATCACAAAGAAATATCTCTTTCGTTTCGTAATGGTCTCCAAGTTAGCACCTAGCTTTGCTGCCACAAAACATTAATAAGACATGAAATATCACAAGCATCAAAGTGCTGCAGTTGGGGACAAAATTTATAGCAATGGTCCCAATTTTCTACCTCAACCAGAGAAATTACACCAAGCCATTGAATTCCATTTTAGCATCAAACCCTAATTTATACACATTAAATCTCATTAATCCCTAAATCCCTAAACTAACAAACTCTAATCAAAGATGTTTCCACACGAAACTCGATCCAGCTTTCCACAATCACATCTCTCGCATAAAAAAGATCCGGAAAATAACAGAACTCGTTCGCAATCACTACAACGCTGGGAAAAACCCTAAGCAGATGATACGAACCAGGTAAATAGAACAAAAAGAAAGAGGAAAAAAATAGCTAAATTACCCCCATTGAACAGTGAGAGACTCGTAGTCCCAATACTCCTTAGGACGGAGGACGTTAACATCGGTGTAAACTCGTGATTTCGACATGGATCGCGGATTCAAATCGGAACAAGAAGAATACGAGATCTCGTCAGCGAGGAGATGATCGAGACCGCTCCCGTTGCCGTTGTTGCTATTTCCGGGGAAGATCAGAGGAGGATCGTGGTTTGTTATCGGATTAGGGATTGTTTGGTTGCGCAGGTTAGGGTCGCGCGCGACAGGCGTAAAGAAAGCGATAAGGGCACACAGTAACAGCAAGCGATGAACAAGTATTAGTAGTGCTGCTGCTGCTGAATTTTGCCCATCCGTTTTCATGAACTAATAAGAACACGGCGCGAAGCCATTCGCAAGTTGCATTGCAAAAAGCTGCTGCTGTTGGTGATGCTGCTGTTGTTGTTGCGATACGCTTTGGGTTTGGGGTTTTTGTGGATTCTTTGCTGTAAAAATATCGTGGGTGTCGATGAAAAAAAAAAAAAAAAAAAAAAAATCGTGGGTGGAGGGAAATGTTCGAGTGTGATGTTTGTTTCTGTGTGTTGAGAGAGTTTGGTAACGTGGCAATTCCTGAGTGGCTTAAATATTTAAGTTTTTTTTTATTGTTTTTCGGGTGAAAAAATTGAGCTTTTTAGTTGCTTATATGCTAAGAATAGATATGACTATGGTATAGTTTCACAACCTTATTGTCTCAATTTCTTTCATAAATAGCATAGATAATTTAAGTAAATGCTTAAGTGGATATATATTCGAAACCGAGTCCCAATTAATAATCAAATTCACGATAATTTTTATTGCCAAAATAATATTTATCAAAATGGATTAAATGATACTATATGACAGGATTGTCCACTTAAGAGTGGTTTTGATGGCGTGACAGATGGTCTCGTCCAAAGGTTTAATATCCCTTGAAATTCCCTTGTAGGCCCTATCAAGTTCAGTAAAAAGCTATCAAGTTCTATAAAAAGTCCAATAAATCTTACTGATTAGTGAGTATGATAGTCCACTCAGATTAGATTGGTATCCCCTTCCATATTATTTTATTTTTTTTGAGAATATATCCCCTTCCCTATTAACATACTAACACGCTGACTATTGTAATTATTAAAAAAAAACTATATGGTATGATTTGATATCATAAAAGAAAATTTTGAAAAACTTCTTTTAGTGAAAAATATATATATAAATTTAAGAATTGTATACATTTTTATATGAATTATACCTATATAAGAATAAACTAGCACCATTCAAGTAAAATTATTGTATTGTATGAGCTTTGTTAGGGATAAGAAGAAGATGCCTCAAGTACTACTACAACTATAAGATTGGTTGATGCAAGTATATTCCATGTGGAAGTGTATGGAGCTGAAGGAGATGAAAATGTTATCACTTTCTATGGAAAATTTTATACAGCTTTTGGTTGGATTTGCTCAAAATCAAAAACCTCAAACATAAGGCGTCTAACGTCTGGCTTTCCATACACAGTGTATGAAAGTCCATGAAGAGCCTGTTGAACAGCAGTTGTGGCAGGGTTCCTCAGCCTTCGATTGTTCTCGTATGCATCTATAACCTGCTCAGAGTAGACAATGTGGTGATGCAAAAACTTCTCTCTCAAATATCTCCCGCAGAATTTGTTCATTAGAAGACGCCGGTGCTTCTCTTGTAGCCACTTCCCAGGAGCATCCAAATACTTCATCAACAATCTCTCAGCTAGTACAATATCCTAAGCAAACAAAAACAGGCATTTTCTTAAATTCATTTTTACAAGAATATCTGTTGATTCATTAATCTCCTTTTCCTTTTCAACTTTTTATTCTTGGCTGTAGAAGGAGCATTTGAGACATGCTCCAATGTTAAGAACTATAGCAGTTGAATTTGACAAAGAAATGCTAAAGCATAGTCGCAACAATATGACAAGCTCAAGAAAAGGAATACCTGGATCTTCTGGCCCACATATTCTAATCGTTCATAGCAAAACCGAGGATGCTCAAATTTGTATTTTGATGGATGCAAGAAACAAAGCTGCGATAAAATAACAAATGAAACTGTATCAGGAAACTTATGAGCAGGTGAATTACCCAACAAATTAGAACTTCCACAAAAAGATGTTTATTCTGAAAATGCAGAACATGGCAATTAGGTGTCATTATTTGCATTAGAAAAGAAATCCAACAGACAGATAGCCTTGGGGGTGGTTCAATCATTTGAGTATAGATGTGTAAGAGCACCATACTGAAAATACTCATGATTCATGAAATCACAGCGATATTGTAATATTTGGGCGATTTAAAATAGTATGGTCGGTATTATGGGGACCATTCCACCCGTAAGGTATAATGCATGCTCAATTATTTCACAATCATTTGTATACCATTCTTTCTCTTAGTAGCAATCAAGCAAAATACAATATACCACAACATGGAGTACCACTATTCATCACATAAGATAAAAATCCAGCCTTAGTACATAGTTATAGAAATTTTTAAAAAATAATATATAGCATTATATCTATATATACACACATATTGGTAAATAAATGCATGCCATTGTATTGTGAGTGAAAAAAGAAAGAAGTACCTGTAGCCCAAGTCCAAGTTCTATATTTCGTGCTTCAGTAATGTCTGGAATTCTGTCTGACATTTGCAGGGGATATCCTAGTGTTTTCATGACTTTCGGTCTGCTGTCATAATCCCATATATTTCCTCGGAAACGATGCATGCCTGGGGGAACACAAGCTCTGAAAAGCCTTGGGTGTGCAAAGAGAGCATCTTCAGGAGGCTGCAAACGAATTTAACATCAGATTTTCAGACATTATCAAAAATAAAATAAGCTTTCTCTACTTTCAGATAGTAAAAAAAAAAAAATGATTGTCATTGCATATTTACATTATTCAAACACTAAATATGTCATGCTCAAATTTTTTACCAAGTCTATTGCTCTCTTTCTGATTTAATTGAATCCAAATCTTGAATGTTGTCTAACATTAATCTCAGTCTCAACTTCCAATTTGGCATGCAAAGCCTCTGCCAAAATGGCAATGTTCATATAAGCTCACTTTCCAAGTAGAAAAACTGTCAGTTTCATTCACAAGTTCTGATGTTCACTTTCCAATCAGGAAACTGAGGTTTAAATTCACATGTTTCATGCTTCTCATTTTCCAATGGTAAAAGAGAAACAACAACAATAATAAAACAATTAACCAACAGAATAAAGCTTGCCTTATAAGTAGCAACATCTTGCCAACTAAGCTTGTTCCCTTCAAACTCCACAGAAACATAATCTACATCTTCAAGTTGTCTCCTTACTTTTGGCTGGCAATCCTCAGCCTCTGGGTCCATCCCAAATACTTCAAAAAGAACTCGATATACTTCAGGCATGCCAAAACACAAATATATTGCACCAAACAGAGCCCAGAACACAGACCTACCAATCGAAACAAGAAAGTTAATGATCTGTATGTTTTCTCCACTAATAAGATATTCACAAAACATTTTAACCATTAATGGCAATATAATGCTCATCCATTGTAATTTAGAGCAGGAACATCAGTTCCACCGACAAATCAAGCATGGGAATGCTATAAAACAGCTATTAAATCCAGGCCAATGTGACAGATTTGTAATCGAGCTATGAATACTCAACTTAATGCAACTAATTAAGCCTCATTCCCAAACCAATTGGAGTACATATTGTCACACTGAAATTCCATTCTGGAACAAAATCCATGTTTTTGGGCACGTATCTGCAGAAAATTGACTTTTTTTTTTTGAACCGGCAGATAATTGACTTGGTTAAAGTTCTACTGAAAAGAAAAATATACTACTGACATCGAAAGGATCTTCATCAATCCATGTTTTTTCAAATTTTAATAGATATTATCTCTCCCCAGCAGTTTTTTTTTTTTTTTCTCTAAATATGAATTCAACTAAGCTGTTGCCACCAACTCTGTCAATGTTTTACTGCAATATGGTCCTGTCCACCCCAACACCACACCTTTGGACATGAATGGAGAGACTGTCAAACCAGTACGTGTAAAACCATTTTGTATATTGACTTCTCTTATCTCTTCTAGAGGGATTGGAATGAAATTGTACTTTCAAATTCCATTCTGGAACAAAATCCATGTTTTTGGGCACGTATCTGCAGAAAATTGACTTTTTTTTTTGAACCGGCAGATAATTGACTTGGTTAAAGTTCTACCGAAAAGAAAAATATACTACTGACATCGAAAGGATCTTCATCAATCCATGTTTTTTCAAATTTTAATAGATATTCTCTCTCACCAGCTTTTTTTTTTTTCTCTAAGTATGAATTCAACTAAGCTGTTGCCACCAACTTTGTCAATGTTTTGCCGCAATATGGTCCTGTCCACCCCAACACCCCACCTTTGGACATGAATGGAGAGACTGTCAAACCAGTACGTGTAAAACCATTTTGTATATTGACTTCTCTTATCTCTTCTAGAGGGATTGGAATGAAATTGTACTTGCAAATCACCTGACAAAACAACTGACAAAAGCCCCATCCACAGCCTTCAACAACTGATACTATACAGCAATTGCCAGGCTGCTATACAGCTTTTCAAAAAGAGTAGTTGACATTAAACAAATCCTCTACATCCCCACAGATAACTCTGCAATCACAATCCTTTTGCAAATCAAATAGTTTCATAAATAGATTAAGTATTTTCTCCTTTCCTAAAACCAAAAAACAGCTCACTAAAGATCTTCCTTGAAAAATAAGGAAAACAAAATTCTATGAATATATCTATGAAGTATGAACTATATCTCAAAGGCCATCAACCCAAAGAAACAACCTTTCTGAGGACTTAAGATCATCCTGTCAGAATCAGTGCCTAAAAAATAATGTCCATATACAACAAAACTTAAGCATACAATTTCTGAACTCCAATCAACTAAACCAAAAAGCTTTAACTTGAGCTAAGACTAAGCACATTCCACAAAAACCATATAAATCTACTTTCTAATGGCTAATGCAACAGGTCCAAACTACAGCTTGACATTTCATAAAAAGACATAATCAAACACAAAACTGTGCAATCAAAATGAGATACAGAAAGAAACTCACTTTACTGGCGGCTCTCGATCTTTCCTAAGCAACTTATCCATATCATCATAAGGAAAAACCAAGTTCTGCAAGCTAGCTGCTTTAATCCACTCGGGCAAATTCCTCTTTCCTATCAAAGCATACACTCTTTCCCTCATTGGAGCCGGAGACTCCCTTGGATACCTCTGCAAGAAAAACTCACAAAAAGCCAATTCCAACACATACTGCCCCAAGAACCAAAGCCTTGAATGAGCATACCTGACATGCCTAGATTTAGTCCTCTCACAACTAGGATGCTGAAAAGCTAAATACAGCAAAGTATCAAACTGTTTAGCAGGATTATCATCCCCAAAACTCTCTGATGGCTCTAATGGGTACCCTAAAGCTTGTTTAGCCTCAAGTAAGTACTCATCAATCCAAGTTTTATCAACATTGTTTAACCGCGAAGAGGGTAAACAAGAACTGAGTAAAGGGAATTGCTTTAGTGACAATTGCGGGCTATTCAAGAATCTTTGTGCAAGTCTCTTGTCATCAAGAGGTGGTTTTAGTATAAATCTTTTAGGGGGCACTTTCTTCTTAGGAGAAATCACTTTCTTACGCTCTGCAAGCTCTTTGAGCAGTCTTTGTGGGCTGTTCTGTGGAAGTTCTTGAGGTGGGTCTATAGCTACAGCTAAAACACGCAGATTTGAAGAGGATTTGGTGGGTTTCTTAAAATGGATTTTGAGAGGAATTGGGGAGAAAGAAGATGTGAAGGAGATGTCAGATAGTTTTGTGAAATGAGTAAAAGAAGAGGAGAGTTCCATGATTTTGAAGTGTTAAAAAAGATTTAAGGTTTGCATCTATAAAGTGGGTATGTAAGAGAAATGGAGTGATTATCGAGTACTGAAAGCAGGGTTTTTGATGTTGGGTTGCAGGGGTTTTGGGGAAGAGATGGATAAGGTGAACTCAAAAAGAAGAAGAAGAGAGCCAACAATTTTTACAAGATATTTAAAGGAAACGGCTTGTCGTTTACAAAGAATGCATTTTTATCAAAATCTTTTTTCCAAACTAGCTGTGTCCAAACTTTAGCCCATCCAATTTGATTTATAAAAATAAAAATTTTTCAACGACTAATTTAATATAATTATATAAATCAGAATTTGAACTCAAAAGTACTCATAACTTATGCCTATACCGATGGAACTTGTTCTTTTCACCACCAGCATTAGCTACTCAATTTGTCTTTTTAAGGAAAAAAATATGGAGAAAGTGGGTCAACCAGTATCTAATAATTGTAAACATACACCAAATTACAATCTGTTTTAACGTTTGGGAAATAAGATTGACTGGAAAAGGATAAGCATGTCTAATTAAACATATGAATATGACAAGAGCCAGAAATAAAAGAAACATGAAAATACTGCCAGGCATTTTGAAGTGAAATACTTGTTACATGTGAATAGTTGACATAGTTTTTCTTTACATAATAGCACAAAGAGACTACAAAAGAACAACTATAAAGAGCAAACATTTACAATCAATCAATAGTGAAGCATTACATCACAAATGGGATGCCAAAAGAGCCATAGTAACCATTGCCACCAGAACCACCATTATGATATGGAGCTGCAGCCTGCATACAATACCAATATGGATTATAAGCACAAGAGGCAACAGGCATCGTATGACAAGTCCAAGCGTCGACATCTTGACATGTTTTACTCTGCTTCTTTTTCTTCCTTTTCTCACCAGAAACAATCTTCTGTTGTACTTCTTTTTCTTCTGCTGCTTGAACGCTTTCTTGTGCTGCTGGAGCCTTCAATCTCATTGACCCAATTGCGGCAGTAGAGACATCAGGTGCTTCTGCAGTTCGGGCTTTCTTCGTGGTAGATTGTGGAACATCATCATACTTCCTCTTATTCTCCTTATCCTGTATACAATCAGACAACTCAGCAGCAGATAGTACTGCTGACGATGCCTTAGTTGTTGAATTTTCAGCACTACCTCCGTTACGAGGAAGACCCACCTCCAAAATGCGTTTAATTGTATCTCTAAGCATGATTTTAGGAATAAGAGAGTCTGTAAGTACTTGTGTAGTTCCACAGATACATTGCAACTTAGAGAGGATCAAATGATCCCTAATACATCGATCACAGAAGCTGTTTAAACAGCATTTGCTAGTCATTGCACCATCTCTCATATATTTATATATATAATGCTTGTTAACAGTAGTCAAAGTAAAGCACACAATTTGTTCCAAAAAAAATACAATTATTAATATTTTATTTGACAAAAGATAATATTTGGAGAAAAAAAAATTACGATTTATTGTATGTTTCCTCATTTTCTAAACAATTTTAGTTACCATTTTTTTTATATGATAAATATATTATAACTTTAAATATTGTTTATGAAGTTTTATTTTCTCAATTTTAGAAAAAAATATCGAGTCCAAGTGAAAAATAAATAATATTTTTTCTTTTCTACTCAAGAAAAGGAAATGTGATTTTTTTACTACAATTATTTTAATTTTTTCTTTTTTATTTTAATAATTAAATGAACTTGCTGCTGTTATTTTTGACAAACTGAGTTTGATTTAGTGCATGAGAGTGTCATAGAAATTTCTTCCTCAAAAAAAGAATTGACTTCTAACCTAGCAATGTGGACTCCGAATCTCATATACCATAATTTGTTCGAATTTCAATGAAATTTGTAAATTTAATAGACTTTGAAAAAATTTTCAAAACTAACTTTTCTAACTTTTTTCGTTTAAATATTAGATCACTTCCATTGCCACCCTTATTTTTAGAGTTATTTTTTTTTATTCCAACATTGTTTTTCTTTTTACTAATTTTTTTCAACGTTTTTTTCCAACTTTTTTTTCTTTTTGCTTTATACTTTTTTTTCTCAACATTTTATTTGTTCTTTTTTTTTAACATTTTTTTCATTATACTGGCTTCATCTATTTTTTTCTCAATCTTTTTTTAATCAACAATTTTTTCTAATGTTTTCTTTTTTTTTTCTCAATGTTTTTTTGCTAAATATTTTTTTAAAATTTTTATGATACTATCTTTATCTTTTTTTTCTCAACATTTTTTCTACCGTGTTCATCTTTTTTTTTTCTCAATTTTTTTTGCTCAACATTTTTTTTATTTTAAAGGTACTATCTTTATTTTATTCTCAATGTTTTCTTTTTTTTTTGCTTAATATTTTTTTCTATTAAGACTTTTTTTTCTAATGAATAATTATGAACTAAACATCTTTAATTGTTGTTAAACCCAGCAATAAATAACTTCAAATGTTGTAACAACAATAAATAAACAAAATTTTTTCATTTTATATTCTTAAAGAATAAGGATTTTATTTTTTTATTTTAATTAGTTTATTAAAACGTCTAACAACTTTTTTTTAAAAAAAAATTATTTGATACTTATTGATCATCAATATGTAACAAGTTTACAATTCTAATGATATATTTGTAACATCAACAAAAAAAACACCAAAAAAAAAAATCAACAAACCGAAACAACAAAAAATACTAAAAACAACAACTGAAACAACAAAACAACAAAAATTAACAAAAATCAACAAAATTTTACAGTTGTTGATTTTTTTATTGTTTTTAAATTATTTTTTCATTATTAATAATAAAATTAAGGCCATAATTAAAATTTTTAATTTTATTAGTATTAATGATAAAAATAATAATTTTTTGACATATTTCATAATTTTTTTTTGTTATTTTTTATATTTTTAACAAAAATCAACAAATATAAACAAACAGAAACAACAAAAACAATTGAAAACAACAACGGAAACAACAAAATAAAAAAAATCAACAAAAGCAACAAAAAATTGCAGTTGTTGATGTTTGTTGATTTTGTTACTATTTGTTGTTTTTTCAGTTTTTTTATTAGTAATAATAAAATTAAGACCATAAATATAATTTTTACTTATTAGTATCAATAATAAAAATAATAATTTATTTGATATATTTCATATTTTTTTGTTGTTTTTATTGAAAAAAAAATTATTGAATACTATGGGTAATTTTTAGTTTAATTAGTTTAATTTCTAATTTCTAAATAATTATGAAAAAAATAATTATTGAAGACTATGGATAATTTTTTGTTTAATTAGCTTAATTTTTAGATTCTAAATAATAGTAAGTTTAAAAATTAAAAAAATTATTATTTAGAATATGAAATTAAATCATTTAAAATATACAAATCAAATAAATACGTACAATCAACTTAAATTAAAGATTACTTCAAAAATAATAAATAAGTAAAAAAATTACAGAAAAATAAAAAAAGAAAAAAATGAAAAAAAGGCGGAAACCGCCGAAAACAAAAATGAAAACACAGAGTAAAAGTGAGACAAAAGTGAAAAGCACAAAAACAAAACTGAAAGAAAAATAATGTCCAGGCCACGAATGAAAAGAGCTCCATTGACTTGGTACATTTCCGTAATTAACTAATTTTTATTTTCATAGCCCAAATCATATGTTTTTCTGGGCCACTTTGTGGGCTTAATTTGATAAAAATGTAAAAACCAGCAAATTTCTTTGGGATTTTTTCATAAAGGAGATTATTATCTACACTGGGTGTATTACACCCTAGGTAAAATTTGTGACACATCAACCAAGTAATTTACATTTGATCATTGAAAATGAGACAAATGTCTCTTTGTTACAAATTTCACCATTGGGTGTATACACCCAGTGTAAGTAAGAATTTCCCTTTTCATAAATATACACAAAAAGAAAAATATTTTCAAGAATATGGTTGACTAAAATTTTATTTCAAAAACACATAAAAATGGAAAAAGATTTTCAAAAATATGAGATTCTTCTTCTTCTTCTTCTCGTCTCTTTTTCTTCTTCTTTCTCTGTAATTTTTTTCTTTTTCTCTCTTTCATCTATCTATGACTTTTTCTACTCACTCTTCTTCTCTTTTTCTTCCGCCGCCATCACCACTGTTGTTTGTTAACCTCAAAACCTCAATCTCCACCAAATGATTATACTTCTTTTTTTTCTTTCTCTACAATTTTTCCCTCTCTTTTCATCTGTGCATGACTTTTTCTACTCTCTCTCTTTCTCCTTCTCTTCCACCACCATCGCTGGTTAACTTCAAAACCTCAATCTCCACCATTTGATTCAAGAAAAATTGTCTTTTGATTTTTTTTTTTGAGAAATAAGGTTTTCATTACTAAAAACTTAAACTTTATAATTGTTTTGAGCATTGGAATTTTAGTATTGTAATGGGTCTGGTTTGATTTATTTGGATTGATATGAGTGCGTGTTTTGATAGTTTGTGGTTGTTTTTCTAGTTGTTTTAATGAGTTTTTTTGTTGTTTTTATTTTTTAGCTTTATGAGGTTGTTTTTTGTTTTTTTGGTTGTTTTGGCGGTTGATATGGAAATGGATCAAGTTGAGGCTAAGATAGGAAAGTGCTTTCCTTAGATGGTGGAAGCTAAACACAGATGCATCTGTCAAAACAAATGATGAGTGCTTTGGAGGTGCTATCCTCCGAGATCAGCATGGAGAATTGATTCAAAATGGCAAATCATGGAAAGCATTTAAAATTGGTATATAGATTACAAAAAATATTAGCTAATACTTTCATTAGCACAGTAATCGTTACAAAAAATTTTAGTTGAAACTTCTATAAAACTGTATTCAAATTGAAACTAGTTAACAGATGATAGCTAGACTGATATTATTGCATGTTGTTGCTGGTTCAATAGAAATTTAATTTTTTAACATTAATTATTGGTGCATTAGTCTACAGTTATTAGGACTCGTAATTCTTGGATAGCAGAACTTGAAGCACTAAAGCACGCACTTGAATGAACATTAAAATTAGGGATAAAGAAGATTCAAGTTGAAACGGATAATCTCAGAGTTGTTGACAACTTGTAGGGAAAGAGATTCATTGAGGATGTGGATCTAAGTAGATATATGTAAGTACTCCAAATTTAGTTGATAAGTGTTTTAATGTATTTTTCTTTTATTGTTACACAGTAAAATCTCAATAAAATAATATTGGAATAATTAATGAATTCTTTAAATAATATTTTTTATTGGCTTTTACTTGAAACCAATGTACTAAATTAATGACTGAATAAAATAAACCAACTCATAGTATACATGATTTTTGCATGTTAAGAGTATTTTTTTTTAGCATGCTAATACTTAAAAAGCTAATATTTTGCCAAGTTACAACATCAACTTTTAACTTTTCCTAAACTCCATGATTCATAAGCTTATTCGATAGAAGTTTTGTTAACTTTTTTTCATTTCTCTAATATGAGCATACACATATCAAGTTTTTGGAGGATCAAATAGTAGCCTATCGTCAGCAGATTGCTGATATGAAAATGGATCAAGTTGAGGCTAAGATAGGAAAAAGCTTTCCTTAGATGGTGGAAGCTAAACATAGATGCATCTGTCAAATCCAATGATGAGTGCTTTTGAGGTGCTATCCTCCGAGGTCAACATGGAGAATTGAAACAAAATGACAAGTCATAAAAAGCATTTAAAATTGGTATAATGATTACAAAAAATATTAGTTAATACTTTCATTAACACAATAATGGTTATAAAAAATTTTAGTTCAAACTTCTATAAAACTGTATTCAAATTCAAACTTGATAACAAATGATAGTTAGATTGCCATTATTGCTTAGTGTTGCTGGTTCAATAGAAATTTAATTTCTTTTAACATTAATTATTGGTGCATTGGTCTACAGGTATTAAGACTCGTTATTCTTAGATAGTAGAACTGGAAGCACTAAAGCACACACTTGAATGGTCATTGAAATTAGGGATAAAGAAGGTTCAAGTTGAAATGAATAATCTCATAGTTGTTGAGAGCTTGGAGGGAAAGAGATTCATTGAGGATGTAGATCTAAGCATATATATGTAAGTACTCTAAATTTAGTTGATAAGAGTTTTAATATAATTTTGTTTTTTTGTTAAACAATAAAATCTCAATAAAATAATATTGGATTAATTAATGAATTCTTTAAAAAATATTTTTTATTGGTTTTTCCTTGAAACAAATGCACTAAATTAATAACTGACTAAAATTGACCAACTCATAGTATACTTGATTTTTGCATATTAGGAGTATATGTTTTTTTTAGCATACTAATACTTAAAAGCCAATATTTTGCCAAACCACAACATCAACTTTTAACTTTTCCTAAACTCCATGGTTCATAAGCTTATTCGATAGAAGTTTTTTTAACTTTTTTTTCATTTCCCTGATATGAGCAGAAACATAACAAGTTTTTGGGGAATCAAATAGTAGCCTATCGTCAGCAGATTGCTGATATGGAAATGAATCAAGTTGAGGCTAAAATAGAAAAAAGCATTCCTTAGATGGTGAAAGCTAAACACAATTGCATCTGTCAAAACAAATGATGAGTGCTTTGCAGGTGCTATCCTCCGAGATCAGCATGGAGAATTAATTCAAAATGATAAATCATTGAAGGCATTTAAAGTTGGTATAATGATGACAAAAAATATTAGCTAATACTTTCATTAGCACAGTAATGGTTACAAAAAATTTTAGTTGAAACTTTTATAAAATTGTATTCAAATTGAAACTAGTTACCAAATGATAACTAGACTGCTATTATTGCATAATGTTTCTGGTTCAATAGAAATTTAATTTTTTTTAACATTAATTATTGGTGCATTAGTCTACAAGTATTAGGACTCGTTATTCTTTAATAGCAGAACTGGAAGCACTAAAGCATGCACTTGAATGGTCATTGAAATTAGGAATAAAGAAGATTCAAGTTGAAATGGATAATGTCAGAGTTGTTGACAGCTTGTAGGGAAAGGGATTGATTAAGGATGTGGATCTGAGTAGATACATGTAAGTACTCCAAACTTAGTTGATAAGAGTTTTAATATATTTTTATTTTATTGTTACACAGTAAAGTCTCAATAAAATAATATTGGATTAATTAATGAATTCTTTAAATAATATTTTTTTTGTTGGTTTTTACTTGAAACCAATGTACTAAATTAATAACTGACTAAAATTGACCAACTCGTAGTGTACATGATTTTTGCATGTTAAGAGTATATTTTTTTTAGCATGCTAATACTTAAAAAACCAACATTTTGCCAGGTTACAACATCAACTTTTAACTTTTCCTAAACTTCATGGTTCATAAGCTTATTTGATAAAAGTTTTAATTTGTTAACTTTTTTTTGTTTCTCTGATATGAGTAGACACATATCAAGTTTTTGGAGGATCAAATAGTAGCATATCGTCAGCAGATTGCTGATATACAAATGGATCAAGTTGAGGTCAAAATAGTAAAAAGTTTTCCTTAGATGGTGGAAGCTAAATACAGATGCATCTGTCAAAGCAAATTATGAGTGCCTTGAAGGTGTTATCCCCCGAGATCAGAATGGAGAATTGATTCAAAATGACAAATCATGGAAAGCATTTAAAATTGGTACAATGATTACAAAAAGTATTATCTAATACTTTCATTAAAAAATAATGGTTACAAAAAAATTTAGTTCAAACTTCTATAAAACTATATTTAAAATCAAACTTATTAACAAATGATAACTAGACTGCTATTATTGCTTAGTGTTGCTGGTTCAATAAAAATTTAATTTCTTTTAACGTTAATTATTGGTGCATTGGTCTACAGGTATTAGGACTCGTTATTCTTGGATAGGAGAACGAATAGCACTAAAGCACGCACTTGAATGGTCATTGAAATTAGGGATAAATAAGATTCAAGTTAAAATGGATAATCTCAGAGTTGTTGAGTGCTTGGAGGGAAAGAAATTCATTGAGGATGTGGATCTAAGTAGATATATGTAAGTACTTCAAATTTAGTTGACAAGAGTTTTAATGTATTTTTATTTTTTTGATACACAGCAAAATCTCAACAAAATAATATTGGATTAATTAATGAATTCTTTAAATAATATTTTTTATTAGTTTTTACTTCAAACAAACAGACTAAATTAATAACTGACTAAAATTGATAAACTGTAGTAAACATGATTTTTGCATGTTAGGAGTATATTTTTTTTAGCATACTAATACTTAAAAAACCAACATTTTGCCAGGCTACAACATCAATTTTTAACTTTTCCTAAACCTCATGGTTCATAAGCTTATTCGATAGAAGTTTTCTTAACTTTTTTTCATTTCTCTGATATGACCAGGCACATATCAAGTTCTTGGAGGATCAAATAGTAGCCTATCGTCAGCAAATTGTTGATATGCAAATGGATAAAGCTGAGGCTAAGAGAGGAAAAATCTTTCCTTAGATGGTGGAATAAGAAAAAACTTTTCTTAGATGGTGGAAGCTAAACATAGATGCATCTGTTAAAGCAAATGATGAGTGCTTGCTTTGGAGGTGCTATCCTCTGAGATCAAAATGGAGAATTAATTAAAAATGACAAATCATGGAAAACATTTAAAATTGGTATAATGATACGAAAAATATTAGCAAGTACTTTCATTAACACAATAATGGTTACAAAAAATTTTGGTTCAAACTTCTATAAAATTGTATTCATGTTAACAGATGATAACTAGACTGCTATAATTGCTTAGTGATGTTGTTTCAATAGAAATTTAATTTCTTTTAACATTAATTATTAGTGCAATGGTCTACAGGTATTAGGACTTGTTATTCTTGGATAGCAGAACTGGAAGCACTAAAGAACGCACTTGAATGGTCATTGAAATTAGGGATAAAAAAGATACAAGTTGAAATGGATAATCTAAGAGTTATTGAGAGCTTGGAGGGAAAGAAATACATTGAGGATGTGGATCTGAGTGGATGCATGTAAGTACTCCAAATTTAGTTAATAAGAGTTTTAATGTTTTTTTTTGTTACACAGTAAAATCTCAATAAAATAATATTGGATTAATTAATGAATTCTTTAAATAATAGTTTTTATTGGTTTTTACTTGAAACAAACGTACTAAATTAATAACTGACTAAAATTGACCAACTCGTAGTATACATGATTTTTACATATTAGGAGTATATTTTTTTAAGCATACTAATACTTAAAAAGCCAATATTTTACCAGTCTACAACATCAACTTTTAACTTTTCCTAAACTCCATGGTTCATAAGCTTATTTGATAGTGTTTTTGTTAACTTTTTTTATTTCCTTGATATGAGCAGACATATAACAAGCTTTTGGAGGATTAAATAGTAGCCTATCATCAGCAAATTGCTGATATAGAAATGGATCAAGCCGAGGCTAAAATAGAAAAAACCTTTCCTTTGATGGTGGAAGCTAAACACAGATGCTTCTGTCAAAACAAATGATGAGTGCTTTGAAGTTGCTATCATATGAGATCAGCATGGGAAATTGATTTAAAATGACAAATCATGGAAGGCATTTAAAGTTGGTATAATGGTTACAAAAATGTTAGCTAATACTTTCATTAGCACAGTAATGGTTACAAAAAATTTTAGTTGAAACTTCTATAAAACTGTATTCAATTGAAACTAGTTAACAAAATGATAACTTGATTGCTATTATTGCATGGTGTTGCTGGTTCAATAGAAATTTAATTTTTTTAAAATTAATTATTGGTGCATTGGTCTATAGGTATTAGGACTCGTTATTCTTGAATAGCGGAACTGGAAGCACTAAAGCACGCACTTGAATGGTCATTTAACAAATGATAACTAGACTACTACAATTGCTTAGTATTGCTGTTTCAATAGAAATTTAATTTCTTTTAATATTAATTATTGGTGCATTGGTCTATAGGTATTATAGGACTTGAAATTCTTGGATAGGAGAACTGGAAGCACTAAAGCATGCACTTGAATGGTCATTGAAATTAGAGATAAAGAAGATTCAAGTTGAAATCGATAATCTCAGAGTTGTTGAGAGCTTTGATGGAAAGAGATTCATTGATGATGTGGATCTAAGAAGATATATGTAAGTACTTCAAATTTAGTTGATAAGAGTTTTAATGTATTTTTGTTACACAGCACAATCTTAACAAAATAATATTGGATTAATTAATGAATTCTTTAAATAATATTTTTATTGGTTTTTACTTGAAACAAACGTACTAAATTAATAATTGACTAAAATTGACCAACTCGTAGCATACATGATTTTTGCATGTTATGAGTGTATTTTTTTTAGCATACTAATTGATAACTTGATTCTGGAACCTTCGAGTCCTGTAGGTCAAGCAACCAACAAAGAGGCAAAGTGAGAGGTGGGGTTTCCCCCATAAGCCCTCCGATGCCTAAGTCAGGACCGTTTGAAAGAGCTTAGAGAGTTAAAGAGAGCTAAGAGAATAGAGTAGAATAGAATAAATAATAGGAGGGAGGGTAAGGACTATTTATAGAGAATGAGATACTTAAACCTGAGAGGAGTAGGACTCCTTCTCCTAGGAGGATATGTCTCTATTCTGTTTTATTGCTTCCTGATCCGGGAGTCTTCCTAATGAAGGACTCCTTTTCCTCTTTAGATTTGGGCTTCTTGTGCTGCAAGTTACTATTAATTAGGAAAATATTTATTAGTTAAAATAAGAATATACCTATGGGGTATTAAGAGTCCCCCCCGAAAGTCTATTCGAATATTTATGTCCGAGAGTCACGAGAGAAGATAGGAGACACTCGGAAGATGCTGGATCTATGCTGAAAGGTGAACTGAGGTGGCCAGCCTCAGTCACAGATGTTGAAGATGCTTGGTACCAAGACTCGGAGTGTCGTTGTCGATTCACAGGTAGAAAAGAGTGCTAGTTGGACTTAAATGACATGCAGTAGATGATGCTCAGTGTAATATAATGACCCGAGAGAATAACCCGTCAGAGAAACCTGACGGAACCAGCCTTCACTGGAGTTTTTAGTGCTCAAGGATTTGTACGACCATGAGGTCTCTCGGTATTGTGAGGCCCGGCAGCCTTCGACCATGAGGAGCATAGGCTCCAAAATGGGAAGCGCGAATTTTGCGTCTGTTAGTATTCCCTAAATTTGAATTTTGAATCTGGCATGTCTGTTTATGTGTCAGAGAACGTGGCATTCATGACGCCACTCTTGCAGCTGGACAGTCACGTCATAGGTAACTGTGCTCATGATGGCTTATTTAATAGTATGCTTTATGACCAGTATACCCCTTGAAAGATGAGGTAGAAATGCCCTAGTGGTAGGGGCAATGGAGGTCCATCCAGATCCTTCCAAGGGTCTTTATAAAGAGAATCAATGATGGAGTGTGAGGAACATCTCTACTTCATCCTTTTTGTTTTCTTGATCTTGGCATATTGTTTCTCTTCCTTTGCTACACCAGTGCTCAAGCTTCCGCGAGTCTATTTGCATTCTGCGCTGCTGAGTTTCCAGGTGATAATCTTCTTTCCTTCCTCACTTATTCTTTGTGTTTCTCCGATTAAAACAATAGTTCTGAGAGAGCAAGTGAAGTCACACATTTTTGAGTCCAGGGTAGATCATGAGATGTTGAGATGGTATAGGAGAAGATTTAGTATTCCTCTTGAATACAACCTGTATATCACTGAGAAAAAAGCACACGAACCATATGAAGATGGTGTGAAAATAGTGGTGTATCAGGATCAGTTAAAGGGTGGACTTAGGTTTCCTATAGATCCTTTTATCAAGCTTTTCTTGAACAGATATAACATAGCCCCTGGGCAACTTCATCCTAACAGTTATAAGATCATAACTGGGTTTATAGAATTGATGCATAAAGAAGGTAGGGAACCAGATTTTGAGATGCTTCGGCACATGTACAGCTTGAATAAGAAGAAGGGTGAACTAGCCTTTTCCTTAGCT
>CATIWK010235411.1:0-27303 GCA_949634005.1 Mallotus japonicus
TATCTGATTAAAGTCTAAGATTATAATTACTGATTCATAAAGTGTATATTCCTCATTCTGATATATATGTAAAAGGTTCTCTTAAAATTTAGGGTTATTTGCAAAAAAAATCATGACTTTTAGTGGTTTTTGCAATTTTAAGCAAACATTTCAATTTTGGCAAAATAAAACACTAATTTACAATCTTTGGCAATTTGAATCACCGATCACAATTCCAGTTAACTTGCTTGCCTGTCAGGTCATTGTTGGATCTACCTTCCACACTGGACCTTTCACTAGAGTTTGTTGTGTGTTGGTTAACCCAACAATGGCTTGACAGGCAGACAGAAGTTAACCAGAATTGTGATCGGTGATTCGAATTGCCAAAGATTGTAAATTAGTGTTTTATTTTGCCAAAATTGAAATGTTTGGTTAAAATTGCAAAAACCACTAAAAGTCATGATTTTTTTAGCAAATAACCCTAAAATTTATATTTCATCTTTTGAGTCTAATAATGATTCATGTATATGAGAAGCACACATGATCCTGTATCTATTAGTATTGACATTGGTTTATTTTTTTTATTTTTGCTTCTATATACATTTAGTGATATTTTAAGTTAACTAGTCAAAGTATTGTATAGTTTTATATTTTTATATTTTAATTTTTAAGTAAAAAAAACTTAGTAAAATGCCATAATAAATTTTTATTTCAACTTTATGCCATAAAAAAATTGTACCAAATTGAATTGGTTCAAAACTGGAACCGGCCAGTACCGATCCTTGAACCGGGTTTGTGTTCGGTTCTAGTCCGGTTTCATTGACCATGGAACCGTAAACCATCGGTTCATGAACCGAAATTAGCAACTCCAAAACTGTAGCCAAGCCTAACTGATGGAATCCACTGGAAAGAATTATTTATGTATGTCATGACATATATAGTCATATTGAATTAATGAGCGATTTTTAATCATTTTTATAGTTTTATCTGAATTGTCCACAATACATGAGAGTGGAGTGAACTCATGAAAGATATGGTTTTAAGTTAAAAAATTGAAAGGGGTAAAAAAAATGCTGCTACGATCACACGCCATGCACGTGATGCATCCCACTCCAGTGCCGGTTTGCACAGCAAATTCTCAAAGAGAGAGAGAGAGAGAGGAAAAGAAATGAAATCAAGCCAAGGGATGAATCCAAAGCGTTAAATATTCTCGTCTGCTGAGCAAAAACTCCAAACCCCAAAAAACCCCCAGATAGAAACTAAACTAAAATAACAAAGCTTTGGAAAAAAAAAAAAAAAAAAATCCTCTTAACAGAAAACCTCTTCTCTTTCCCGCGCCTAGATTTTCTATCTATTATCAATACATTCAATACACACTTTACTATAGACGCATCGGCAGCCCAGCAATTATTTGTGTTTTTGTTTGAAAATTTAAGGGACAGCTTTATGCGTCAGGCATCGGTGCCACCGCCGCTGGCCTCACAACCACCGCCACCACTGCAGCCGCATGGAGGCGGCGTCCAAGTCAGGTGCGCAGGTTGCGGGAGGATTCTGACGGTGGGACCGGGGTTGGTTGATTTTGTATGCGGGACGTGTCAGTTGCATCAAATGCTGCCGCCGGAGCTTATGAGTAGGGTCAACAATAATCATCAACAAATGAATGCACAAGTGCCTGCTCACGGCATCGATCCCACTAAGATCCAACTTCCTTGTGCTAATTGCAAGGCTATTCTTAATGTGCCTCATGGCTTATCGAAGTTTTCTTGTCCTCAGTGCTCTGTTGATCTGGCCGTCGATTTTTCTAAATTTCAACACTTTCTTTCTCCTCCTCCTCCTCCTTCAGCACATTTTTCTCCGCAGAGACACTTGCCCCTGCCGCCCCCTCCTTCTCTTCCTCCTCCTCCTACTTCTCTCCCTCCTCCTCCTCCTCCTCCTCCTCCTCCTCCTCCTGCTGAGGAAGTCAACGAGGTTTTTCTTTTATTTATTTTATACTCTTTTATCATTTTGTCTTTCATTTTTTTTTTGAAATTCTAATCTGCTAAACGTTCAAATAATTTTTAGTAGAAAGAGAATTTCTGCAAGTGGTAAATATTGATTGTGTCAATTAGCGCATTTGCAATTAGTATTTGTTTTTGTATTGAACAATTTTGCATATGTATGGTTGTTATCTGTTATCTAATGCACACTTCGAGTTTGGTGTTGGATCACGTTTTGGTGGTCTTCTTCTTACAAGTATGTTCCATCGCCGAGTCAGTGAGGTGTGAGCATTGGTTGATACTTGATACCCATAGTAATTTATTCGTGTGGCACCTGAAAGTCATTTTCATGCCTAGATTTATTTATCTCGCAATAAATAACAATGGCTGAGCAACCCTAAGTTGGACAAAACCTTAAAGTGCATTAGCCAACAGCAGAGAAAATGCAGTATAAAATTCCCTTTTGCAGCTTCTTATCTTTGTCAGAGTAGGAAGTGACTGAACTTTTCTTTTGCATTGACTTTACCATGCTCATTTGAATAACTGTACTATTGCTTTCATCAAGAGTGCCATGAAGCAAATAGGAGATTTTCACAACCACATTGTAGCTGTCATTAGATTTTGAGGTATATAACACTGTCAAATTAGGATTCTTAAATAACTTCTTTTGTGGTCTGAGACTCTGTTTGCTGGTTCATAAAACCCCATCTAACTCTTTTTGTAGGTCTTTGGTCATGATTTATGTGAGACTGGGAATTAGTAGATTACTCTAACTAGTGCATTACCATAAGAAATATGAATCCTTTAGAAAAAACAGATTCTGTTTTTATATTGATACTTGTGCTCAAGTTTAATTCGGAAAACCTATGCAAAAAAGGGAGAAGACATTTGACATTCTTAAAAAATGAGAAACTATCTGAAGAGAATTAATAAATATTGACCAATTTCATTTTGTTGACAACTGCAGAGAGTGGATCTATATTGTTGTATGCTTGTGTTTTTAGGTTTTGTTTGCAGTAAATGATTGCTTAACTTGAGTATCATTGTCTTTCATTACCTACAACAAAGCAAAAGTAGTTTTTCTCTCTGTCTCTCATTTCTTTGTTCTTTTTCCTGTGAGGGGCTGGGAAAGTTGTGCCCATCCTACCAAAGGTGATTGTGTGGAATATGGTCAACCAGTGAGTAGAATGTTTGTGTTGGGTCATGAAGGATTGGCATACTTCAGGGATTTGGATAGTTTTGAGGAGTGATCAGAATTTTTTAGCCACACGCATTGCTAGAGAGTTGAAGAAGAAAATTTGCTTCTTGTATGCTAGCTTGCAATTAAATATTTTTTTTTCTGTAATATTCTGCTATCCACTAGGGAAGCCTCAACCAAAATTTGTGAAAATTTTTTCGTGTCACCAGGATAATTTATAAATCCCCTTGGTCATATGCTGAACATAGCTAAAGAAAATGGTAATATACATATATGTGGCTCTATTTTTCAATTTCAGATATTCTATTATTCATTCCTAAGTATAGGATATATTGTTTTTTCGCCTATATTTTCATTTGTTCTCACTGCAGTAGTAGGTCAAAATAGAGAGTATTATGATATTTTGTTATATTATTGAACATGCGTACTTGCTAGGTGCATGACTGAGCATGTTGGATATTTGTACCTATGATCATCTCACATGGTGTCTTGTGGTGAAAATATTCTTTGAAGTTATACTAGTAATCTTTTATAATATAACTTTCTTATTTCTTTTTGACAATGAAATTTTTTAGGTGGTTGTTGAAGTGGAACGAGAAGAAGATGAAGGTGGTACTGTGGGAGAAACATTTACAGACTATGTGAGTGCATTATTTTGAAGGCTTGTGAGTGCATTATTTGGAAGGCTTCACATTATAGTGCTGTTTTGGTCTTTTCTGTCTGTTAGGTTTTGGTTCTTGGAGATGATTCTTAATTGTTGCAGCTTTTGTATGCCAAACTTCATTTGTGCTTACGTGTTCTATTTTTCCCCTTACTTCAGCGACCTCCAAAGCTTTCTATTGGACCCCTTCATCCTGATCCTATAGTGGAGACATCTTCCTTATCTGCAGTGCAACCGCCTGAGCCCACTTATGATCTGAAAATAAAAGACGATTTGGAAAGGACAAATGCTTTGTCATGCTTGCAGATTGAGACATTGGTCTATGCTTGCCAGGTTGTTTTCCACTTTAGAACTTATGATCAGTGTTCTTAGTTCTCTGACTTACATAATATATTGCTTGATAGAGGCATCTCCAACACCTTCCAAGTGGCGATAGGGCAGGATTCTTTATTGGAGATGGAGCTGGTGTAGGTAAAGGTCGAACAATTGCAGGGTTGATATGGGAGAATTGGCTCCATGGGAGGAGGAAAATATTGTAAGTTTTGGGTTGTAATCTCTGCATTGCATGCATATGTTGTTCTTCTCATCTTTCTCTTATGGTTGGACGTGACTACAATTTTTGGCTTTTTTATATCATCAATTTGGATTGCTCTGGGGAGGGATCCCATGTTCCACTTTTAATCTGTAATATGTGTTTGTCATTCTCTAATGATCTTACACAGGTGGATTTCTGTTGGTTCAGACTTAAAGTTTGATGCAAGAAGAGACTTGGATGATGTGGGTGCAACATATGTCAAAGGTAATTTTCATATTATTTTCTTTTAGGTTTCTGTAGATTGGGATATGATTTGAGTGACATAACATTGAAAATTGGAATTTTCAAATATGGTTGGGCCAGGGTTGCTTGGATCCAATGAGGTATGCTAATTTGGCCAATATATAATTGCCCTTGGAAATTGAAATAACTAATACAATTTGGGTGTGCATAGTTGTTAAATTAAGAGTTGAAATCCTCATCTTTGGAATCAGTAATCAAGATTTGAACGCATAGCTATTAAAGGCGCAAAACCATTTTGGGGCCTAGGTTCAAGATGCAGTTGTAGGCCTGACAGAGTTGAGGTTCAAAAGAAAATTATGACATTTTCAAAGCATTAGACAAATAAACTTATATAATAAGAACAAAACATAAGATATGCATAAATGAAGATCAAAAGATGCTATAAAGACTGAGAAGAATATTTCTGCTAGCAACAAGCAATAATCCTAGAGCGTGCATCAACAAAAGACCTGCAAATCACCAAACGTGAAATATTATTCTTCATTATCAATTTTAAATATTGCCGTTCCTTAAATTTTAATTCAATCATCATTTTTTCTTATTGCAAAATTGAAATTTACTTGCATGCTTGCTACATGTTATTCCAATACCAAATTAACAATCAAAATAAAAAAGAAATGTAGAGAAAAATACAGAGGAAATACAATAAAAAGTTAAAAAGAAAAAGAGAAAAGGCGGCTGCTATTGCTTGAGAGTAAGAGAAGATAAAAGAAAAAAAGTAGAATGGACAAGAAATAAAAGAAAAAGAATAAGAAAGTGATGCTCTTCTTTGTTTGAGAAGCATGAGAATATTTGTAAACATAGAGAAATGAAGAGAAAAGAAAATAACATTAAAAGAAGAGGGTTGATACCTCTGAGAGATCTAGAGAGCTGCTAGTAGCAACATAAGAGACCTTTTTACCCCGCACCTTTTTTTTTTTTTTGTTTTTTTTTGAGATGATACAAGTATGGATGGTTGCATGATACACACAATAATTTGGTCCAAGATGTGTGAGGCATGCCTCTCCTGTCCCTCACCAATTACTCAAGTGCATCCCTATGTGAAGTTGCTTACCTCAAAAGGTTTGAGGCATGGGGGCTTGAGCCTCATGCGCCTTGTTGCTTTAGCACCTATGTTTGAACATAATAAAGACCCATGTACAAATTCTTAAAACCAAATAGGTATGCATGTGAAATGATTAAAATGCATCAAAATATGGGTTATTTCAATCAATATATAGAGAATCACATGCACTAATAGAAAGGAACTTTCCTATAGAGAATGAAATGTAGGTCCAGGTTCCCACCATGTTTAATTCTTCTGAAATTTAAATGCTTATGTCATTTAAAAAATCATCAGAATCATATTATTTTGAGTGAAAATATCTACCATTTTGCAGCCATATGAGAAAAAAAAATTGAAAACCTATGTTATTGGGGCATTGATACAATGGTAGGAAAATATTAGAATCTGAATAGAGTATGCAACTATATAAAGTAACAAGAGTTGTTTTGTTTTGGTTATTATTTATGCATAGGAAAAAATGTATAAACAGTGTTTGAATTTTTTAATATTTTCTGTTTTAGTGTTTGAACTTTTTTTTTTATAATTTTGTTTTTGAATTGATAAAAAATTTCTAAAATGGTGTCTTTGGAAGGTTTTGCAGGTTAAAGTACTTATATGCCTTATTTTAAATAGTAGATTGACTTAAATACTCTCCTTCTATATTTACTGATATTTTATTTAAATAATAAAAATTATAATCAAGTATTATTTTAGTATTTATAGTTTTAGTTTTAATTAATTATTATATTTTCAGGATTTTAATGTTAAAAATTTTAAAGGAACTAATAATATAATATATATTTTTATATTTTTTAATTATAAACAATATTTTTAGAGTATAAATAATTTTTTAAAAGTTATTAACATAATTTTAGTGAATAAAATTAATTTATAAATAAATTAAAGAAATTATATTTAAAAAAATACTAATGGATAATGAAATTTGTATACTAATAAAATATATTTATAGCTTTTTAAAATTTTATAAAGTATAGATAAATTTGTGTCTTAAATGTAATACTAAAATAAAATTAATTTAATTTTTAATTAAAAGTTATTTTCTTCTTGACATAGGGATTTATTTGCTAACTAAATAAACATGAGGGATGATTTTGTAGCTTGTAGAGGGATTTTTGTTTGCCTGTGTGAAAAGTAAGGGGGTGAGTGTAATTTTCAGGGCTTATTTGGTCTTTATCCAAAAATGAGGGGCTAAAGTAGCTGAAAAGGGCTTCCAATTTTATCAGTCAATGATAGAAACATTGGATTTGTATAAATTCTTTTCCTTAAAATTTGACTGAGTCACACTTTTGATGAAGCCTGGATTTCTTGTACTGATTGCATCTGAGAATAATTTTATATTACGCTGAAATAAGAACGCTTGTAAATATTTCTTATATCTTATTGCTTAATAAATAAATTTCAATTAAGAGTGCATTGTTGGCTACTTCGTTGCTGTAAAGAATATACAAATCCCAAAACTTGCAGCTAAACATAGATTAAGGTTTGTGTGATTGAGATTGTTTGAAGTGCTACTGATTGTTGTTTACATTCAAAACACTCATTTTGAGTTTTTAATTATTTGTGATCTATTGTATCTGGATTCTGTTATTTGGAATGAGGTTTTGAGCAACTCCAATATATACAAAGTGGCCAAGCTTTAAAAGTCAAAATTTTGTTTCCTCTCTCAGTTTGTGTGTGATTACTCCTCTTTCTCCTCCTCTCTCTATCTTTCCATGTGTCTTCTGGGGTTAATATGTGATATTTGTATATTCAGTTATGGATTTCTTATCATAATTCATTGATTAGAGTTTACATGGAAAATTTTACTATAGAATTTTATTTTAGATGCTGATTGCTTTTGACGAAGCCTTCCAAGTTCCAACTATGCAATCAAAAACATAATCTGACTAAATTTTTCATTACTGAAAATTTGATAGTTCTTTTGCAGTTCCTATTATTTAATAATAATATTTGGAATTTGTTAGGTTTTTTCTATTATTATTTTTTTTAAAAGAAAGTGCAAGATGTTAGCTCAGTGTACTTCTTGTATGCTTAATTATTTTTAACCTATTCTTTTGATTGATAACTGAAGCAAACATCTTGTTATCTCTTGATTTATGTGTTCAATTAGTGGATTGCAACTACAAACATATAATTTCTTTCTAGCATTCATCTCAGATACTGCAAATATTAATACAGAGATTATCTAGTTTGATTGTTGCTAAATCATAAATTTCGTTGTTTTGATTTATTTCATCTATGCAGTGCATGCTTTGAACAAGCTCCCCTATTCCAAGCTTGATTCAAAGTCTGTTGGTGTCAGGGAGGGAGTTGTATTTTTAACTTACAGTAGCCTTATTGCGTCTTCTGAAAAAGGTCGTTCTCGTCTGCAGCAGCTTGTTCAGTGGTGTGGATCAGGATTTGATGGTCTTATAATATTTGATGAGGTACTAGACCTTGTTTCCTCTGGAAGTTTGTCAAACATGACTTGGTATACAAGTACAGTTTTTGAATGGTTTTCTTGTTTGATAAGTGAGTGCTGAGTGTTTACAATATATTCTACCTATTATGGCTGAAAAATAAATGACTTTGCTGCAGTGCCACAAAGCAAAAAATCTGGTTCCTGAAGCTGGAAGTCAGCCAACACGAACAGGTGAAGCAGTTGTGGACATTCAGGTTTGTCCTTGAAACTGAATTTTAAAGGAATGTCCTATGCCTTGTATGTCTGTATTTATTTAATATGGTGTATATTTATGTTGGTATGGTATGTCTGGTGTTATTAATATTTCTCTCTCATTCTCATTTCAATGTATTTACTTAGCATCTTATCAAATTCAGGGAATTTCTCTTCAAATTTTACTTCCATTGAAGATAATAATTAGTATATAAAATTTAAATTACAACATGCAAAACAGGTGAGGGACAAATCTAAAATCCATGTGTTGCAGAGGTGATTAGTGAATGGGTTCATGAAGGGATCCACATGATTCTCTTTTGAATTTTGTCCCTTTCTATAAATTTGGAAATTTCGGAACATGACTTTCTGTTTTAAAATGGGAATTAGTTTTTTTTCCTTTTTTTTTTTTAAAAAAAGGTCATAGTTTATTGCTTAACAAAGAAAAGATCTTCCATCAATTGATTTTCTTATGCCTGTTAGACATCAAATAGTGGGAGAATGTAGAAATTATATCCTGGAAATATGGAGGCTCACACTTCGTTTGGGAGACTGCAAAATAGAGAAGAAAATAATTTTGTAGGAAAAAAATTGGGAAGGAAATCAACTTCCCCCTCTTTGGGAATGAAGAGAAAATAATCTGAGGTGAGAAATCGGAAAAATAATGGTCCATTGTCCAACTGGGTTCATGATTTGAAGTCCCTATATTTAGTTTGAAAAGTAGAGAGAATGTTGAGGTTAAAGGACTCATCACAGCAAATTACATATATGTCATCAGTAATTCAACTTTTGAAATGCAACTCTAGCCCATTCTCTCAGTTTTCCATCTGTCTGTCTCTCTCTCTCTATATATATATATGTATATATATTCCTTTTAATCTTAAATGATTTGTGATAATATATCTCGGCTGTAGGCATGAGCGATGGTTTACTCACAAATGTGAAGGACAAAGTTGTAGATTCACAATAAACAATTTCCTTTCCTCTCATTTTATTTAATTTTCCAATTGAAATAAAATAGTTAATTTCTGTCATTTTTTATTTTATTCCCATCGAAATGATTGAGGTTAAATAAACATTCTTTAATAAAATTGTCTTTCCTTACACTTCTCCCCCATACTTTTCTAGGTTATGTTGGAGGTGAAAGAAAGGTGGAGTTTCTCTCCGTGCTGTTTTTTTCCCTAGTCCTTCTATTCCTCAGCTTTTAGACATTTTGTGTCAGGCTCATTCTTAGAAACATATTAGTTGTTGTGCATGAAGATGCCCATGGTCATACACACCATAATACCACACTTAACATGCGAAAACGGTCTTCTGAATGCTTCATCATCATTATATATATAGCCACTGACAATTCTGTTTGTTTTTCTGCAATGGCATAGTATTAGTAGTATTTTCCTGAACTCTTAATGTTTCAATTATATAAAACAGGCTCGACTTCCTGAAGCACGCGTTATTTATTGCTCAGCAACTGGTGCATCTGAGCCACGTAATATGGGTTATATGGTCAGGCTTGGTCTTTGGGGAGCTGGAACATGTTTTTCTGAATTTCAGATGTTTCTAGGTGTGATAATTTGCATTCATTTTATCTATAGTTTACTTCTTTCTTTACTACTTTTTTTCGCTCAATCATCTTTTTATGGCTTGTATAGTTAGGCTAAATTATTTGTTGTTGTTTTTCTATTCTCTTATAATGTTTTAGTTGAAAGCAATAAATTAGTGTTGTTGGACAAATATAAGACGATAATTATAGCATTTTGAGACCAATGCTCTTAGATGTTTCTAGGTGTGATAACTTCCATACATTTTATTTATAGTTTACTGCCTTCTTTCTTTTACTATTTTTTTCCCGCTCAATCATCTTTATGGCTTGTATAGTTATGCTAAATTATTTGGTTTCGTTCTTCTTCTCTCTTATAATGTTTTAGTTGAAAGCAATAAACTAGTGTTGTTGAACAAGTATAAGATGATGATCTTAGGATTCTCAGACCAATAGCTCTATTTTAGTTGTGATGGTGTTGAAGGATGTGCTCATTCATCTTGGCATTAACATATCTTCTAAATATTATCATTATTACTTTATCCATTCTGTTTGACCAAGTGAATATTTAATTTTTTAAAGGTGCTACTTCGTTGGCATTCTAAACAAAAAAAGACAAGCTTTTGTGATATCCTCTCTCTCTCTCTCTCTCTCTCTCTCTCTCATAGTATGCATAACCAATCTGTTGGGCTCTGCCATGTTTTCTTCTTTGGTTATGATCCAAAAATGGCCTCCAAACTTATCTGCATTTTCTGGGTAAATCTCTGTGAAGGATTCTTAGTGTTGAAGTGGGTCAAATGTCGCTTTTCTTTTTGGGAGGGTGCATTGCCATGGTCAAATGTAGTCAAAATCATGCAGGATGTGTGCCCAGGCAATGAGTGCACATTATGTTTCCATTAAATGTTTCAGGAAGTTGCCTTTGTATAGGCACTCGACTTTTGTGTCTAATAGTAAACTAGTACCAACTACCAACCACTGGTGGCTTACATTGTGTGCCTCACTTAAAAGCTGGTTTTGGCCTCCATCTCTCTGAAAAGGAATTGATGATATTTATGGCATTTGATCAACATTTATGAAAGTTTCTATTTTCTACAAAGATTGGTTTCAATAGTTATTCTAGATGCAGCTAACTAATGTCAATATGAGTCCTAGAACCAGTGGTCCCTACTAATATACTAGCACTATTGATGGTATGTTTGCTTAATTTTCTGATATTTTTTTCTTTCTTTATAAGATTCTTGTTTGTGAGGGTGGTAGTTGAGAGCACTAGAAAGGATATGAGAGCTAGAGGACTACCAACTTTGTTGTGATATGCTCTGTAAGCTTATGACAGAACATAAAAGTTGCCTAGTCTTGATAACTCTGAATATGCATATGTTCTTTTGGATTTGGTGGCAAAATAGGTATGCCATTTTCTTTTGCAGAACCATATTTTTTCCATTTGTTGTCAGAAGTAAATATCAAGAAATTTTTTCAGAAAATCTTGCAAAGGCTAGCATCCATTAAAAATGTGTTTTTTTTATGTTTCTGCTAATTTGTTTTCCTTTGCCCATGTTCTCTATTGGTAAGGTATAATGCACTTATATAGGAGAAGATAGACTGTACTATTAATCCAACTAAAATGTATTTAACCATATATTCCTGGGTATAGTTGGTTTCTAAGAAAATTGTGAGTACTACTAGGTTATTATTTGTTTGGATTTTTTTTTGGATCACTTGTTCGTTTGAAATCTGTTTGTACAGCCCCCGCGTCTGCCTTACCCTTTTTATTTTAATATCAGTTACTGAAATATTCAACTGTAATATAACCTAACCATCTTCTTGGAAAAAAAAAAACAATAATAATTGTGCAGGTGCTCTTGAGAAAGGGGGAGTAGGGGCACTAGAACTTGTTGCTATGGATATGAAAGCAAGGTATAACACAGACATATACTTTCAGAACCCTACATATATATTGTGGATTATATATTATTATGATTTGCGTTTCTCTTTTTTCAATTTGCAGGGGAATGTATGTATGTCGTACACTTAGCTATAAAGGAGTTGAATTTGAAGTCGTTGAAGCTCCTTTAGAGGATAAAATGGTCGTAAGTCATAAAGTTTCTTCTCTTGTGTACACATTATTGATGCTTAAATTTGTCAAGAATGATAGGACACATCATTCATTTTCTTAAAAATTGCCTCCCAAATTGACAATTGTGCTATTGAGGGATTCCTGCCCCGTTCCACTGTTGATGTGTTTTTGGTTGACTAGTTTTTTTGGCATGTAGCTCATGAATTCTGCAATTTATTGATTATTATTTTTTTGTTCTAAGAACTTTTATAATTAGACTAAGATATGAATTTACATATAGAGGAAAGGGAGAAAAGAAACTGGAAGGTGAGCTCCAGAAATTCATTATAGATAGGAATTTTTTCAACTCTCCAAATATTTTATTTAGTCTTTTATTGGAGATATGCAACACTATCAGATGTGTGTATGTACTCCAAACCAAGTAATCTAAAACTATTGGATTTTTGACATCCTATTAGATCTATAACTGATTTGTTTTATTTACGATTACAGAACAAAGCTTAACTGTTGGTGTCTTACATGCATGTTGTGGATTATTGATGTAAAAAATATATATATATATCTTATCTTTATATAAGAAATTTTATTTGTGCTTTTGAAATTTTATTCATTTATTCTGCTCAATGAATATATGACCAAATTGAGCCATCATAGGAAAGCCATTGGTAAGGCTTTTGGGTAAGTTTGTTTGTCATTTAAGTTGGATATCTTATAAATCTGGATGGAAGAAAAAAATGATACTCTCTCTATATTAAAGCTATAGGCTCACTTTCTTTTTATGTTTATCCCAAATTGCAGGTCACTTTTCTTTTTAAGATGATAGTTGATTTGCTAATTTACTAACAATTCACTATTTAAAATGCATTTTTGTTTTTCTAATTTTAGTCAAATAATATAAGTTGAAGGGTATGTTAAAAAAACACCATAACACCATCTTTCAACTACTATATTAACTTTATTTTCTTAATCTGTGTTACAAGTCAAACTAAGCCTATAGTTTAATTTTATTTCTATTCAACACTACTGTTGTCTGGTCTGGAGGTCGTCAAGTTCATGTAACATTTGATGATACTTTGTAAATGTTCAATCTTCATTTGTTATTGTAGCATAAACTGATTTCAATTCATTTATATAGTCCAGTATTAGAGATTTACTTTTTGTTTATTTATTTTTTTCTTGAAAATGAAGTGTTTTTGATATTATTTCTTGCTTGAAATTGAGAAGTGAAAGTTCAGACACTGTGAACTTGAATATGCAACATGCTCTTTGGGGGTGTACGCATTTTTTATTCCACCAACTCTGCTTGTGGGGAGTCTAAATTTTTGGCCAAGTTAATTACGTATGCTCATTTTTTATACTTGTATAATGTTCATTTCTTTTCTTTTTGTTATCTTTTTACTTACATATACATTACATTTGTCTTTAATGATTTTGTGTTTCTTCATGTTGCTGTGTAAATTTTTTAGGAGATGTATGAAAAAGCAGCAGAATTTTGGGCAGAATTGCGTGTGGAATTGCTTTCTGCAAGTGCTTTTCTTTCTAATGAGAAACCAATTTCCAATCAGTTGTGGAGATTATATTGGTCAAGCCATCAGGTATATGATTAGCTAGCACCTTGCTGCTTTTACTGTTCTCTAATTGCATCAAACATCTTTTGTTTTATTAATGGGTCCTTATGTTTTCAACATACCAGTTTTAATTGCTAAAAAGTATTTGGTATCCGTTCATTCACTTTTGCAGCGTTTCTTCAGACACTTGTGCATGTCAGCAAAGGTTCCTGCTGCTATAAGATTGGCTAAGCAAGCATTGATGGAAGATAAGTGTGTGGTTATTGGTCTCCAGAGCACTGGAGAGGCTCGAACTGAAGAAGCTGTGACAAAATATGTGCGTGTGTTCTATGATGAACTCTTCTTTTTTTTTTTTTTTTTTTTTTTGTGGATGTTAGTCTTCATTTTTGGTGTCTTCTATTTTCAAATAAAAACAATCAAGTTGAAGGAGGATGAAACTTTATTGAGATGGTGATAGATGAGTACAAGGAGGATAAGGTATTCACAGAGCAAAAGAATAAAAATGAAGGCCTGTTCAAATGAAATTGTTACTCATTGACTTCCAATATCATCTAAAGAAAATTTACAAATCTTTGAATGAAAACCAGCTTAACTAGCTGAAATAATTGCTCTATAACATGGTAATTACAATGATGGTTGATGGTTCTTAAACACATTTTCCTGGAAACTTGCAACATGACTAACAGTTTATAAATACCATACAAATAGCAATAAAGCAAAGCAAGAAACAATGGCCATGATTCTCTTTGAATACATTTCTGTTCTTACTTTCTAGTATGTCTTGCATTCTTAGGGCCTTGAACTTGATGATTTTATCTCGGGACCTCGAGAGCTTTTGCTGAAATTTGTGGAAGAAAATTATCCTTTGCCAGAAAAACCTGAATCTCTCTCAGGTATCTTTGGGGTTTATTGTTATCTTCTGTATTGTCGCTAAAGCTAGAATTGACTTTCTTAACTTTTGCAGGAGATGAAGGTGTGAAAGAACTTCAACGGAAGCGACACTCAGCAACACCTGGTGTTTCATTAAAAGGGAGAGTTAGGAAAGTAGCAAGATGGAAACCTGCAAGTGATGTTGAAAGTGATGAGGAATCTGAAAGTGAGTTTCTCAAGACTAGACATAATCTGATTTAGATATGAAGTTATTTAATGAACTCAACATAGCATCAATTGCAATTCAGGCTCTATTAGTTACACAGGAAAAAAATATCTGTGTGTTTTGCGCACTCAATAAAATTGGTCAGGAAAAATATTTTCTTGGTAAGGGAAAAGGAAAATGACTTCCTCTTTTTAAAAGTGGAAGTCATTTTCTGTAACTGTACAATCTTATTTAAAACAAAGGAACTTATAGAAAAACTGTGTATATATATACCAATTACCATATCAATGACTGGAGGCCACTGTTGATTGACACTGGACATCAGATGAACATTCGAATTGCTTTGTGGCATAATTTTCTCTTACATAAATAAGATGCATGAATTTTGATAAGTTCAACTATTCTAGCGATCTATTTATCAAATGAAAAGTGATATTTTCCAACACCATAAAGCAATTTCCAAATGACTTATTATGTTGTAACCTGACAACAAAAATATTCATTTTTCTGGAGAATATTTCCTCATGATACATTGCAGAAACAACATGTTTGTCAAACAGACAAAGCCTTAGTTCGCTGTTTTGATTCTTTTTCTCCTTTCTATTAGGTTTAGCACTTTAATTTCAGTAAGGTGCAGTAGTGCAGAATCTATTTTGACCAATTTATCTAATATTATCCTTGGCCTTCTTTCAGTCTTCACATCAGTGAGGTTAATGTGCTAGTTAGACTGGAAAGCATCAAGCCTTTTAAATTTTATCTTTTTGGTTTTATCAATTGATGCCTTTCATTTTTATATGAATCTGGTGATTCTTATGCTGTCATATTTATGATTTTCTATGCATACATCCTAGCATTTTCATCTCAACCATTTGTCTTCTGGACGAGGTTTCTTCATCGCCCTGCTTGGACTGTTAAACGGTGGCCATGTGGAAGTTTTATTTCCACTTATCTTGAATTTTATGTTCATATAAGACTCATTGTGTATCTCTATTTTAATCATTTTACCCTTACCTTGCTATTGGCATCCTTCCCTCTCTTCTTTTCCCCATGTACAATAGTAATTAGTACATGCGGTGATTGCTGTTTGTGGTATTCTTATTCAATTGTGTAATATTACTTCTCTCTCTTTCCCACATTGCTTGAATCATAATTATTCTGTTTCATTATAATTCTACATAATTTGAAATGCTTGGGGCTGATTAGTCCTCCAGTGCTCCGTTTTTGGTTAATCAGGCCCTGTTTTCATTTATCAAAACTGTCATTAGCAAAAGGTGATGCTATGCAGCATGGAATATCTTGCATTTACCCCGTCTTCTCATTCAAGAAGCAATATCAACAGTTCAGTATCGATGCTTCAATTCTTTGTGATAGGGACTTTTTTCTCCTGAGCAGTCAATGGCATGTTTATGTACCTAACAAATGTTTCCTTGCCCATACCCATTACAATAAATATCTTAAAACTCTCAACTTTTGTTTTCTAGACTGATAAACACCATATAGGGGTCTCTTCACTTTTCTTGATATAATCAACTAGCCATGTGCAATGTGCTTTACACATGATTCTTAATGTTACCTTAATATGTTAAAATACTAGTCTTGATTAATGTTGAAATTTGAAAACCAATATTAAAATTCTTAGTTTTAGTCTGATGATAGATTGCTTAAGCTGTGAGCAATTCACATGGGCATGTAGACACATATTAATTTGGGAGACCAAATGTAATTTAAAAAATGAGCCATTTTAGTGTCAACTTTTTAATTTCTTGGGAAAATTGTAATTAGGTCATCTAATTTTTTTAATTGTATGTACAATTAATTTCTAATATAGCCATTTCATTTCAAAATATATCTTCTCTTCATATTTTCAACTAAATAACTAATTTACTATTTTTATCATTTAGTAAGGTTCCCCTCCTCGCTTGTAATTTTTATTGATTCTTCTTTTATGTGAAAGATTTCAGCCTACTCTTTGAAGCATAAAACCAAATTAGTTCTAAATGAACATGGTGCGACACCTTCTGTGGTACTCCATGAGTCTCTTTTGTAGCATGTGGAATTTCAATCTATTTTATTCATAATTGTAGCATGAAGGGTGCTCCTCTAGATATCATTTTTGTTTCACAATGAGAGCAAGAAGTGTTACATGTATAGTTCTTAGTCATTTTCTTCTGTTTAAATGCATTATTAAATAGCCTAGTCAACCACACCACTTTCAGTTGTGTATGGAACAAAGTTTATCTCGATTTCTGTTTGACCTTGTTTTGCAAAGTGATAAATTTGATTTGCTTTCTTTGCTCCATTTCAGTTTTTAACCACACACTTACCATAGTCATCAAGTATTAATGCTGTTATATGGATTTATTCTTTTGTTCCTTGGTATCTGATGGGCTTCATCGATTTTTAATGCTGTTATATGGAGTTATTCTTTTGTTTCTTGGTGTCTTATGGACATGGAAAAAACTTCTTGCCTTATCATTGACCATATTAGTTGACGAGTTATACTTGTTGCACCAGTGAATTTAAGCATTAATATTATGTGTGTCTGTGGAATGAGATTTAATTTTATGCTTGGATATACATTCTAAAATTGCATAACACTCCAGCATTGACTAATTTTACTTGGCCAATGTAGTGGACTCTGCACAGGAATCCACTGAATCTGATGATGAGTTCCAGATCTGTGAGATATGCAATTCAGAAGAGGTAAAATCTTCTTGCCTGTTGGTTTTGCTATATGCCTATTCCCAATGTGTTATTATCTGTTAAATTGTCAAGTGCAGGAAAGAAAGAAATTACTCCGATGTTCTTGCTGTGGGCAACTGGTTCATCCTGCATGTTTAGTCCCACCTATTACTGATGTAGTATCTGAAGACTGGTCATGTTATTCATGCAAGATAAAAACAGATGAATATCTTCAACGACAGCGAGAATATATTGCTAACATGTTGAAGAGGTTTAGAAAAAAATTAGTTTATTTTATTTTATGTTTTTGATGTGGTTAATTACTAAATATTTTCTTAACTTGTTTAAGGTATGAAGACTCATTGGAGCGCAAGTCAAAAATTTTGGAGATAGTTCGTTCTTTGGATCTGCCTAACAATCCTCTAGATGATCTTATTGATCAGGTAATGGCCAGATCTTTTTTCTCTTCCACTCAGACTTTGTCTGTGTGCATGTCTCTATTTAAAAGCCTAAATAACCACAGAATTCCTATCTATGTTTTGCATTTTCATTTTCTATCAAATTTTATGTCTTTGCAACTTTAGCATGATTTCTGAGATAATTCATTCTTTGGTTCTTTAACATTCCTTTCGATGATCTTATTGACAAGGAGGTGTCCATTCCTAATCTCTCTTACACAATTCGTGTATATGTCTATATTTATTTAAAAGGCTTAAATAATAACATTTGACAGACTGTTGGCAATTTTATTCTAATGGGTCAAAATTGACACTTTTTTATATTAATTCTTAAATTTTTTTTTTATTTATTGTTTTTTTCCTTTCCCCCCATTTCTGCCCTCCTTTATGCTCTCTATTTTTGTCTCCCTTAGTTTCTTTGTTTTTTTTTTCTTTTGCCACTATCATGTCTTCCTCTGGTTCTTGTATTGTGAACTTGTTCTTAAGCAGCAGCAGTATTTGTCGGGAGTCTGAAGTTACTGAAATCTTTGTTGTCACCATGGGAGTTAAAGAATTCTAGGGGTATAGGAAAGGTGAGAAAAATGGAACTAACATAGTTGGTAGTGAGAATGCAGGGGCATAGAGATGGAAGGGGTTGAGAGGTCTCATCGGCCTGGATCTTTATTAGTAGACTGCAGAATAGGAGCACTTGTTTAGAACATTTTCCAGCAAGCCAACCAAGATAACTTACGAATTGTCTGCAGCCTTATTTGTTAATGATTGATTAATGTTAATAAGTCCATGGGCCTCGAGAGTCTCTCATGTACACACGTGGACTTATGAATGAGGTTGAGCCCATGTAATACAAAACAGGCATTCAACTCTAGGTCATAAACACGAGCCTAGAATTACCGCTCTGATACCATGTTAAGTAGTCTATGGGCCTAGAGAGTGTTGGTCCATGTACAAATGTGAACTTATAAATGGGGTTGAGCCCATATAACATAAAACTAATTGGCTTTTGTTAAGGTCCAGTTTACTTATAAGCTATTTATTTCTCTATAACTTTCCGATATGGGATATATGTGCTCCAACAATTAACAAAGTGGTCCTTTGTAAGGTTTAATATGAGATAAATGTCTCCAGTATCCAAGTTGCTTTAAAGAAGAGATAAACGATGAAAGAAAGAAAAAAAAAAAATAAATGGATGATGTTTTTGGTTTTTGCATTTTCTCCTTTGTTGTATCCAAGCTGCAACATTTGTTTGGGTTCAATGAATCCATATAGCAAAATTGTGTGATACAGCGTATAGCATGTTATTATCCTTGGTGACGAGGAAATTGATATTCATGTAGCTCGGAGGCCCTGATAAAGTAGCAGAAATGACTGGAAGGAGAGGCATGCTTGTAAGGGCCTCTAATGGGAAAGGTGTAACTTATCAGGCACGGAACACGTAAGTTTTGTTCATTTCTCTTATTCACATTTTTCTTGTAGATGACTGTTACTAATTTATTTTATTGCTTTAGAAAGGATGTCACCATGGAAATGGTCAACATGCATGAGAAGCAGCTATTCATGGGTGGTAAAAAGTTGGTTGCTATCATTTCTGAGGCTGGATCAGCTGGTGTCTCTTTGCAGGCTGACAGAAGAGCCATAAATCAGGTATGCATATTATCAAATTTCAAGGATTCAAAATTTAGAAAAATAAAGAGAAAAAAGAAAAAAGAAATGTAGCATAGAAAACTATTTCCCCAAAACTCAATACTATTTGATCATTCGAGGATGCTCAACTAATGTCAACGTCAATTATAGTCTAGTTTGTTGGCTGCATGAATCGTTTTCCTCCAGTTTGGTTGATCTAGGACAAACTGATGTTAGATTTGGCTAAAATAAATAAGCAAGAAAGAGAAAATAGAGAACCTCCAAGTAATTAACTATATTACATTTGTATTATCAACAACCTATTCTTAGAGGAATTTTTCATTTTCTACATCTCTTAGCTTTCTGGAAATTTTCTTGCTGGCATGTTCTTCTTTCTTACTTGCAATCTGCACCTCTATTTTCGACCATTTTTAACATGAAATTCTCATTCCCTTTTCCTTATTTCATTCTGTTTAATATTCTTTTCAAGAACAGAAAAGAAGAGTTCATCTGACTCTAGAACTTCCTTGGAGTGCCGATCGAGCAATTCAACAGTTTGGAAGAACTCATCGCTCAAATCAAGCTTCTGCTCCAGAGTATAGGTACAGTATGGTAACTGTCATATTCACCCATTTTATTGTGATATAAAGCAGTCAGATTGGGTAGTCAACTGACCTGAATATGCTGAATTGTCATTATAGCTCTATTTGTCTGCAGAAATTTCATATGTATTTTCTGATGTTTGGGGTGCATAGATGAATTAGTCAAAAAAAAAAAAAAAAAAGGTCTTGGGCAATTGGAAAATCTAGTCAGTTTCAAGGAAATTGATATTTTTGTAAACAAAAAAGAATTATATTTTTTTGGACTTTTAGAAACTCTTAGCAGCATACCCTACAAGAAATTGAAACAGGCACCAAAAAAAAAAAAAATCTATACATGTGTAGTTATCTAGTAAATATGTAGAGCCAAGTGTAGTGTGGTAGTTCTCTAGTAAATGTGTAGAGCCAAGTGTAATGTTGTAGAGCTTGGACAACTAAACTGACCACTGTTAACTGCTACTGGGCATCACCATTGACCTTTTTCTGCCACCATTCATTGGCAAATGCCAAAAGTAGTAGTGTTTCTTTCCAGAATTGTTTTACCTTTATCTTTCCAGATTAAAAAAGTGCAAAGTTCTTGCAGTTCCAAAACTTTTTTTTTTTCATCTAGTTCATTTTATTTTTTTATTCATGGTGCAGAAAATAAGTTATAGTTAACTTCAGTGCTGCGATAAAACAATGGAAAATAATATAATTTTGACATAAGATTTATTCTTTTTAAAACATATATCTCAACAGGTTCTTATTGGTAGAACAAAGTCAAGACTAAAATTGTATTCGAATTGCATTTCATTGTATTCTAAACTTTTTGAACTATATGCTTTTACAGGCTATTGTTTACTAACCTTGGTGGTGAACGACGATTTGCATCTATAGTTGCTAAGAGATTGGAATCTCTTGGAGCGTTAACGCAGGGGGACCGCAGGTAAGCTGGTCTGTATGGTATAAGCATTTTTATTTGCAATGAGCATAGAGAATACACAATGTAATCTCTGTCAAGTGACTCTGATCTTTTCTTAATTATGCATCTCATTGAATGTAAATATTTTGCAGGGCTGGACCATCTTTGAGTGCTTATAACTATGACAGTTCCTATGGGAAAAAAGCATTGATGGTGATGTATAGAGGAATAATGGAGCAGGTTTAATCATTTTTCAAATACTTCTCTTCATACTAGATATATACTGAGAAAAAGAATTGCCCAGTGTTATGGAGAATAAATAAAGTAGAATTTTCAGGATACACTGCCCGTTGTACCTCCCAGGTGCTCATCTGAAAAGCCAGAGACCATTAAAGATTTTATCATCAAGGCAAAAGCTGCTCTTGTGGCTGTTGGAATAGTTAGAGACTCTGTTCTCGGTAATTTATTTATTTTTTTCTTAAATCATTCATTCTGCATTGAGTTGAATCAAACTATCAGATTTTGCCACTAGGCAGTTGGCCCAGTGGCAAACCAATCAAGCCAAATGGAGGACTATACTCAAGCACAAGTCCCCTGACTGTTAATGTTTCCAATTTGGCAGGTTTAGCTATGTTCGAGTAGTTCTCCCCCTTATTTAATGACTAAATAATTACTGAGATAGTATGGTTGAGGACAAAAAAAAAAAAAAAAAGCCACTGATTTTACTATACATTTTCTTGCTTTTCTGGTCATCGTTATGGAAGCTTATCTGTTGCTCTGATTAATTTGTAATGTGGTTTTTATACAATACTGTGATAGTCATTTGCTGGTCATTAACTTTAATGTTCTTGTTAATATAGTTAATGGAAAAGATTATGGAAAGTTATCTGGACGTATAATTGATTCAGACATGCATGATGTTGGGCGTTTCCTCAATCGACTTTTAGGACTGCCTCCTGAGATTCAAAATAGGTCTCTGGTTTGTTGATTAAAATTGTTTTGTTCACTGAAGTTATTATAAAACTCATTTGTGCTGAATACTTCAACCAATGTACAGGCTGTTTGAATTGTTTGTCAGCATCTTAGATCTTCTTGTTCAAAATGCACGCATTGAAGGGAACCTTGATTCTGGGATTGTTGATATGAAAGCTAACATTATCGAATTACAAGGAATGCCAAAGGTAAACTATTGTGGTCTTCTTCCTGGACTAATAGTGTTGCTTATTTTCACTTTTATACCTTGCAGACAGTTCATGTTGATCAAATGTCAGGGGCATCAACAGTTCTGTTTACTTTCACTCTGGATCGAGGAATAACATGGGAGGTACTCTCATTTTAATCACTTCTTTCTTTCTTGCTTTCTTTCTTTTCGTTTTGGTGTGTGTGCGCGTACTTGGGAAAGAATCTGGTTGTGTTCTAGTGGATAAGATATTTTGCTGACAAATAATCATATGAAATTTGTAAATATTTTATTATTGCTAGTCTGCAAGTACCATGCTTGAGGAGAAGCAAAAAGATGGGCGTGGATCTTCCAGTGACGGATTCTATGAATCTAAAAGGGAATGGTTGGGAAGACGTCACTTTATTTTAGCATTTGAAAGGTATTATTAATGATAATATGATACAAGGTTCTAAAAGCAAGAAAAGTTTTGCATCTTGCATGAGAGCTACCAGTTGGCTGCAAGAATGTCTCCAATTCTACATTAAATTGGCCTGTTTTATATTTGTGCTGCATGCTGTTTCACTTAAATGAGCATTTGGCAATCTAGCAAAATTTCTTTTTTTGGCAAGTTTTGGCAATTTGATTTTTTCACTTAAATGAGCATTTGGATTGTTAGATGCTTATTTCAGCACTATTTGTTTCTTTTGTTTATTTTCCCCTAAATTCTGTTTCAGTCCTGCTTCTGGAATGTTGAAGATTGTCAGGCCTGCTGTTGGGGAGTCAGTGAGGTATCACATACTGGCTGGCTCCATCTCAAGTTTGTATTGCTTCTACTCTTTTAAGTGATCCTTTTACTTTTTCTCCAGGGAAATGCCTCTGGCAGAGTTGAAAATTAAATATAGAAAGTTATCATCCCTGGAGAAGGCACGTATTGGTTGGGAAGATGAATACGAAGTTTCATCTAAACAGGTACAGCAGGCAGAACATGTACTTGTAAATTATTTTCTCAGTTCTGTACTTTTAAATTTTATGTATTGTGTAGCTACTTGAGCTTAAGAAGATTGTGCAACTTACTGCAACTATGCAAACAAAATTTGGGACATGGAAACATGTCTTCTTTTTTTTTTTTTTTTTGAAATAAATGGTGTGGGTTTTTGGTTTACCCATGTCTCACGGGCTTAGTAAAATGTGTTTCAACTTGGAACTTCTGTACCTTATATCTTCAAGCCTCAAGGCTTGTCAGTTTCTGTCGCTGTCATGCAAAGAACTTTTTTTTTCCTTTTGTTGATCTCCTGTGGAAAATCTATTTTGCTAATTGGGCAAGTTGCTTGGACAAATTCTGGTGAATTTATTCTTGGGCTTGATTTTATAATTTCTAACAGCTGGTCTTACATGATCAATTGCTCTTAAGATGTGGACAAATAAACAGAATTATACTGAACTGAGAATTTTTTTATTAGTGTGCATTTCAATAATTGACTTGGGCTCTTAGCTTATGCATGATGGCATATCAAATTATAGAATGCAGTGAAACTTGCATAAATCCTGTTCATGAAATGTTTTCTCATTTTTATAATTGCAACTGGCGTATTGTCATTTTTTTCCTTCTTGTTTGGTTAACCAAGCTTTTTGTCAATTCTCCTGCAGTGCATGCATGGCCCCAATTGCAAGCTCGGCAACTTTTGTACAGTTGGTAGAAGACGGCAGGAAGTGAATGTTTTGGGTGGTCTCATTCTTCCTGTTTGGGGCACTATTGAGAAAGCCCTGTCTAAGCAGGTAACATTTTATTGTGGAAGTATTGATTAATGGAAATTGGAGATGTGCTTTATTATTATTATTTATTTTTTCTTCAATTATAAGTCCATTCATAATCCTCAGAATGTCGATGCTTCAGCCATTTCCATTTTTCTTTTTGTCAGTATCTTTTTTCCTTTTCAATTCATTTGCCATTATAGTGCAGCTGATATTTTGTTAATGTGTACTTCTGGAGTATTTATTTACATCTTTTGTTGTGGACTAAAATATCAACATTCCTGACAGGTACGTCAAAGCCATAAACGTCTCCGTGTTGTGCGTTTAGAAACTACCACAGATAACCAACGCATAGTTGGTCTGCTTGTCCCAAATGCTGCGGTGGAAACTGTGCTTCAAGGTCTCTTTCTCAACAAAAAAATTTATGCATGTGCTTACTATAATTTTCTGTCTAATCAGAATATTGTGCATATTATCTAATCATGGCTTCACGTCTTGGTCGCAGATCTAGCATGGGTCCAAGATATTGATGATTGAATTTTTAGATAGATGCCTTCAGAAATTGCAATTTGTGGATACAATCATAAGCATAATGCTGAAAGAATATAAAAGGGTTTATTTCTGCACATGTAATGAAATTGTGCAGTCTCATTTTTTGTCTCACAGCTATATTTTTTTCACTCCATTTTTCAGCATATAGTTTTGTATATCTGCTGAGTGCAGAATAACAAACAAAATAATAGGTTTCTAGGCTGTGTATTGTTCATAGATCTGCTACTGCAACTAGTTTGTATAATGCTTTATTCGCTCACCAGTGAAATTTACAGCTGAAATAGAAATTTTCTTCACATTGATTTTTTCATCATTGACCTATAGAGTAATCATGAGAAGCACGTATTGACACCATTTAAGGGTAGATATCTTAAGCATGCAAATGAACTAATTTCTGAAGTAAATTTTCAGAAAATTTACCTCTTATTTGATTCAATTTCATCAAGGAATTCATTTCATTTCCAAATAAATTTCAAATTCATTTAAATCAAATATACTTCATTAATAAGAATTGATTTAGTTTCAAACAATTCCACAAAATTAAAAAGTTGGAATTGCAAGTGAATTTTACAAAGTTTTCATTTAAACCAAACATATTTACTTTCGATTTGTAAATGAATTTCAGGAAATTTTATACAATTCATTTGAACCAAACAAATTGTTAATCGCTTCCTCAGTAACACTGTCATGTTGAATTGAAATGAAGTCCTGTTTTTATAATGGGATTCCAAAGTTTTTTTCTTTATCTTCCTTTTTTTTTTGTTGGAATTTGTGTTCAATGAATCTCTATATTTATATACCTGACAGGAGGTGAAATAGAGAGAGAGGTTGTCCTCGCTTGCGTTCCTCCTTTGACAGGGAAGCAGTTAGCAAAGGTAGGGTGGGAGCCTATAAATGATATATCTCTATACACACTGGCGTATGCATACATCTGTACACACGTACACACATATACGCATACATGTATATACACACGCATGCACACGAGCTCTCAAACCATATTGGGATAATGACAATTTTGGTGTCTCAACTTTTTAAAATTTGACAATTGAGTGTCCCAACTTTTATGTATTACAATAGAGTGTGTCAACCTGCTAAATAATAACAAATAGATGTTGTTTGCAGGTTAATGCATATATGGCAAAAGTGGGTCCCATTAAGTAGCTGATGTGGAAGTCCATATGAAAAAATTTGATGCACGTGATGTGCATATGATAGAGTCATTATGAAATGAAAAAAAAAATGGTTCTTATAATACATAGATACTGAGTTAAAAAAACATTTGCGTTAAAAAAAAAAAAGAACTACGTTAAACAAAAAAGAGCTTACCATCTTGGGAATTAGAGATTTCAAAGATACAACTGGTCTCGTCTGTCTTACGAAAAGGATAAGATGATATAACTCAACTTTATGCACTTAGGACAATTGAAAATATTATCGTTTTACCAGCTCAGATTTAATCAGGAAAACGGGAAAGCATGAGGCTTACTATAGGATTATGTTTGGTTTGTTTGGCTCGGTTTAATCCTCCTACTAATCAATCAATTATAGAAAAAATTTCTTTCAAAGATATAGCATCTACCCTTTATCAAGGGCAGTCCACGTGAGCAACAAATAAGTTTGAACCTCTTGAACATGGCTATGCTTGGAAGCCATATGTTTACAAACATTAGGCGTCACCTTTTACCTTTGGCAGAGGATAAGAATCTGGTTGCTATCCTTTTGTCTCTCACTGAGCAGGGTAGTGAAATTTTGAGGGGAAAAGCACTTCTTTTGATGGCTCTTTTTTGTAAGAAAGGAAGGAGATTGCTGCCACACTTTTTTTGCAATCCAAGATTACTTTCTGCTGTGGATAGGCTGGCAAAAGAGAAGGATAACTATTTGCAGCAGTGTTTAGATGCATTTGTGCACATTGTAACATCTGCTATACCAAGCTTACTGGATACCATAACTGCAAATATTCAGCAAATGATGGGAGGAAGGCACCATGGGAAAATATCTGCTATCACCAACCGGATTGCTCCAAAGACCAACATTCATTTGTTTCCTATAGTTCATCATCTTCTTAGGAGCTCATCTTTTAAGCGCAGGGTGGTGAATGACGAAGTGCTGCAACAATTGGCAAATTTGGTCAAAGTTGTGGAAACACCATTTCAGGTGGGTAACTTTGCTTTCTTAATTCATATATAATATTTTTTTTCATAGTTTATTGGCTTATTTGGACAAGACATATACTATGTTACAAAGACGGGTACTGATAAAAAAATTGTCATCATTTTTTTTCTTTTGTCCTTCAGGGCAAAGATGACTTTCAAATAACCCTTCTTCGGGCTCTTGAATTGGTTGCAGAGGAGCCTCCTTTAATTCTTGAAAGCCCTGACATCTTTATTTTAAAATTTTTCCCTTCTTCTGGCCCTCTTATTTTCCTCCTCCATTGTTGTCATCCTCCTTAACAGACCTGGTATTATTCTCCTTGCCCTCTCACACATTGAAGGATCAATCCACATGAAAAAAGAACACCCACCACCATTGCCACAGCTTAAGAACCTTCTACCTGGATTTTGATTTGTCCATGAAGTCCTCATCACCGTATGCTTGTTATAGTAGCACATTCCAGCATCACTTTACATGGGAGATGGATGAAAACTCGTCTGAAATGAAGTGAAGAAACGAACAAATAAGATGGATTTTCACAGGATATGACTTGAAAGTGAATGGGTATGATTGTGAAAGAAGTATACATTTAAGGGAGAAGAAGATCGAAGGTGATGCTGAAATGAAATGAATGGGTGAAAGAGCCCTAGAGGGGGGGTGAATAGGGCTATTGAATAAAAATCGGAATTAAAAATAATTCTTTGCAAGAATTGAAAGAATGTTGAGAAGGAAGAATGATGAACACAAGAATTTAAGGAGTTCGGATTCTCAACA
>CATIWK010235433.1:0-17810 GCA_949634005.1 Mallotus japonicus
TTTCTAGAAGCTTCCCATGCTTGCTGCCCATGGTAGAGATTTCTCCATTAGTCTAGAATGTTCCCATACCTTCTTGTACTTAAGATGTTTGTAGAAATGTCTAGTCCAATTATTTGTAGCCACACATTAAGGAGGTGGAAAACCTATATAAAGGCCACCCCTCTCATTTGTAAAGGTTGTTGGAAAAATCAATAAAGCTCACACATTTACAAACTCAAGTGCTCTCAACTCTACTCTACATTCGTCCTAGTCCTTTGCTGCCTACTTTGCTCACCTAAAATCTACTCTAACTCACATCTAGGCTTACTTAGTTTAACTTCTATCGCAAGTGTGACTAAGTGCCGCGCGACTTGGCTAACCTTTAAGCCTAAGTTCGTGACAATATGTACTAAATAAATTTGTCATTCATATTATCAACTCTTGATAATAAATTTATTTAACATTATGCTAAAGGGTAAATACTCAAATAAACAAACTCTTTATTTAAATGAATATTTTATTGCCATAAGGATAATTTACAATGTTATTATACATTACAAAAATGGCACTAGGGTACATCTATGCTAACAAATGACTCACAAGGATTAAGAGCAGTCAGGGACCTCTGGTAATATGCTCAATAGCATCAGAATTGGTAATCAATCAGGTAATGCTCTTAGATCTTATTGCTCGATAAAGTTGAGCCATGAAAATTATTTATTGTGGAAAAATCTTGTGCTACTAGTGATTAGAGGAAGCAGACTTGAAGGGTTTATCACAGGAATAAAAAAGTATCCACAAGAATTGGTTGCTACAGGTGAAGGAGATGATGCAGAACTATCTGAAAAACTTGAGTATGAGAACTGGGTTGTTCAAGATCAGATTCTATTAGGTTGGCTTTACAACTCTATGGAGCCAGATCTAGCTGCTGAAGTTATGGGGAATGAAACCTCAAAGGATTTATGGGAAGCAGTAAAATCTCCTTTTGGTGTCAAAACCAGATCAAATATCATGTATTATAAGAGAGAGTTCCAAAAGCTTTAGAAAGGAGGCATGAAGATGCAGGAACAACAAAGAAGTTAGCAGATAATATGGCTTTGGCTAGTAAGCCTATTGAAGTGGATGATTTAGTTTCACAAGTTCTGTCAGGACTTGACTCTCATGAGTACAATCCAGTGGTATGCCAAATCAATGAGAAAGAAAAAGTAAGCTGGTTAGAGTTACAAACCATTTTACTCAGCTATGAAAAAAGGCTAGAGTAGATCAATGCATGCATTGGATCAATGAATTTGGGTCAAGTATCAGCGAACTTTGTCACCAACAAACCCGAAAATTAGTTAAGAGCCCCAGGCAATAACAAGAACAACACATCAAGAAATCAAAACCAATCCTCACAATAATCAAGCTAGTTCAATCAATTTCAAAGTAGAGGTTTCAACCCATACAGAGGTCGTAGAGGCAGATATAGAGGTCGAGGAGGTAGAAGCAATTTTTCAAAGATAACATGTCAGGTGTGTAGAAATTATGGCCACCGTGCTGCAAAAATGTTTCTACAGATATGATAAAAGTTATGATGGGAGACCACCTGAACAGATATGTTTCTACAAAATGTTTCTATGAAGCTATGATTTGGACAAACACATTGATGGATGAGCAAAACCTCCTCCTCCAACCACTGAAGACAATCAACCAAATCCCTTATATGACTCACGGTATCGTCAGGATCAATTATTCCTCAGCTAGCTGATTGGATCAATTACAGAGAGCTTTATTCCTCAGGTGGTTGGTGCATCCAGTGCTCAAGAGGCTTGGGACAGACTAGCACGCACATATGCATTTGCTTCCAAAGCTCAAATACCCACAATCAAATCAGCTTTCTTTAAGCTGCAACACAACACTAATGAGTCCATTGCTATCTATACTCAACGTGCCAAGGGTATGGCAGATCAGTTGGCAGCCCTTCGCAATCCAGTTAATGAAGACGACCTTGTACATATTATCACAAATGGCCTTGGATATGAGTATCACCCGTTTGTTCGTTCACTCGAAAATCGCATTGATGCTGTCACTTTTGATGATCTTTATGGCCTCCTCTTGAGTGAAGAAGTGAGTCTAGCTGCTGAAGCAAAGAGAAAAGAGCCGATCCTATCCACACCACCTTCAGTATTCTATGGTTCTCATTCCTAACAATTCAGGGGACGTGGTGGTGGTCGATTTACAAGAGGACGTGGTGGCAACCAGGGTACTTTCTCTCGCTCACAATCCAACCTCAATTTTTCTCAACCTAATTTTTCTCAACCCAATTTTTTTCAATACAATACCTCAGCCTCCAACCCCGAATTACTCACTTGTCATAATTGTCATGGCATTGGTCACCTTGCCAAAACCTGCTCCTCCCCTAAACTCAATCGATCCTATAGACCTTCCAGCCCTAAACCATCTTCAAACTTGGCATTCAATCCTTCTCCAACCACTCAGCAATGGATAATGGACTCTGGTGCAACACATCATCTTACGCCTGACATGGAAAACCTAAACCATAGAAAAGAGTATCGTGGTCCTGATGATATAACTATTGGCAATGGTACAACTCTTCCAATTTCTCATATTGGTGATTCTCATTATTCTGTTCAAAATAAATTTTTAACTTTACATGATATTTTTCATGTACCTGATGCATGCAATAATCTTCTCTCTATATCTTCTTTCACTAACACTAATAATGTTTCAATTGAATTTTTCCCTTCTTATTTTGAGATCAAGGATATCCCCACGAGGACTTTGCTTCTTTCAGGCCCGAATAATGGAGGACTCTACTCTCTTGCCATGACTCCGACTCCACCTCCATCCATACCTCGTGCTTTTCTTGGTTCACTTTCGACATGGCATGCTCGTTTTGCTCATGCATCCATTTGCATAGTTTGCTTAGCCCTGTCTCAGTCCAATATTCAGTCTTGTAATAACAATAAATTGTCATTATGTCATGCATGTTCCATTAGCAAGAGTCATAAAACTTCCGTTTACTCTTTCTTCTTTTTAAGCATCTTAGCCATTAGAATTACTATGTTCAAACCTCTGGGGTCCATCTCCTGTACCTTCATTTGATGGCAAACGATATTATGTTATTTTTTATGATCATTTTACAAATATTGTTGGATTTATTTTCTAAAATTAAAATCTGAGGTTCTCAGTACTTTTATTAAGTTTCAACAGGTTGTGGAAAATTTTTTTGGATATCTAATTAAAATGTTTCAGTCAGATTGGGGAGGTGAATTTCAAAGTTTAAATTCTTATCTTTCTTCTCATGGCATTACTCATTGTAGTTCATGCCCATACACACCCGAACAAAATGGACGTGCCGAGAGAAAACACAGACACATTGTAAAGACTGGCTTATCCCTAATGACACATTCTTCTGTTCCCCATACTTACTGGCCCTATGCTTTTGAAACAGCCCTATATGTCATTAACAGTCCTATGTTTTTTGCTCTCTGATTGAAACCTTCACACAGAGGACGTCCTTCCTATTGAGAAGCTTATTGATAAGGCTGTAAAAGTTGGGACATTACATAGGAACACTGACGCACGCAGAAGGTCACGACTTGCTAGGAGAAAAATGGCTGTGGAGATTCACCATGGCTGGTATACCCCTGTCCCTGCAGTAACAAGTGCCAGTTCAGAGTTAGAAACCTTGTCTTTCATTGAATAGAGGAGCATGGGGAAGGGATCTTTTTTATTATGTATTTGGAAGAATGTTAACTGTTTATCTTATTATCATATCTGTATAATTTCTTTAGATGCATTGGATTGTCAACGGTTTTATACATGGAGATTCAAATATTTACCGGGCCACAAAAAAAATTGGTGGGACTTATTCAGGTTTTCCTAATGGGCTAATGCATAATTCGTGCAGCATCCCTGCCTAAAAGCTTAACATAACTCGCAGTAAAAGGCCAATCCTTATATATAAACCCCTTGATGTTCATTAAGGATTAGAAGGATTGATTTTAAATTCTTCAACATATATTCCTACATCTATACAAATAAAATTAAATTTAATTATATATATTACAGATATTGATATACTAGGTTACACAGATACGGGGACATGAGGACGAGGATTTGGCTTCTAGTTGAAGTGAATGATGCATAAAAATTAATCAATAATTACCATTAAATAAAAATTGATTTAACAATTTAGATACACATAGAGCTACCAGAAAATTATTGCAGAATGTCTTGCACACAACAGCAATGGAAAAATCCAGGACCAAAATAGTTATTTTTTCATGTATCATTTTAGGGTAAATTAATTTTATCTTTGAAAGTAAAATCAGATAAAAAACAAAATAAAAACCTTTGATCGGAGCAGATGAAAACTTTGAGATAATCATTGTGACTTTCCCTTTTTTTTTGGAATGCAGGATTATTATTATTATTTCACTCTGATTTGCTTTCAGCAAAACCCAAAATAGTAAAATTTGCAGAATTCAAATTCTGATTTCTGCATTTTCCATGAGACTGAAGCATAGAAGAAAATGATGGAAACTGCAATTCGAGACCTTTCTTTTCCTTGCAACCCAAGAAACCCATCTCTCACCCACCATTTTTTCTCTCCTTTTTTTTCACAACTAAAATTCCTAACAGAGGGTTAATCTCCTAACATTTAGGAACTAATTTATCAGTTCATTCAAATTTGTTTGTATTCAAATTCGTTTGTATATTGTGCTCTGCTGTATATCATAACTAACCACCAGAATAGGTCAATCAGTTGTCAACTATTTGATCTATGTTGCTGTATAAATATTGATGTTTACATCAATGAAAAGACATCAGTTATTTCTCTTCAAAAGCTGTTGCTCTTTTATGGTATCATAGTAGTAACCATTTTTTTTCTTTCTTCTCTTAACTTCTCAATAATGTCAACCAATAGTTCAAACTCAAACACTACCATCCGTAACACAAATGATCCAAACAACACTCTTATTACAATCAATGTTGCTGCTCAAGCCCCTCTCAAATTAACTTCTTCCAACTATTTATCCTGGAAACTGCAATTTCAGACACTCTTTGTTGGGTATGATCTGTTAGGCTACGTTGATGGTTCAAAGCCTTGTCCCACACCCATAATTACAACCAATAACACCACGTCTATGAATCCTGCTCACTCTCTTTGGGTTCGTCAAGATCAATTAATTCTCAATGCTATCATTGGCTCCATTTCTCCAACCATAATCCCATTTGTTGCAAATGTCAAAACTTCAAAAGATGCCTGGTCCAAACTTACCAACACTTATGCCAAGCCTTCTAGAGGTCGTATCAAGCAAATAAAGAATCAACTAAAGCAAATGACAAAAGGGATTGAATCTATAACTGAATTCTTGCAAAGTATCAAAGCTAAAGCTGATGAATTAGCTCTTCTTGGAGCACCGTTTGATGATGAAGATCTCACCAACAAAATTCTTGATGCTCTTGGTGATGACTATAAGGAGCTTGTACTTGTTGTTCAAGCAAGGGACACCTCTATCACTTTTGAAGAGTTGCATGAAAAATTGCTCAGTTTGAAGCATCTTTAGCCATCAACAAACCTAAACCTGTATTTCCCATCACTGCCAATCTATCCACTCGAACAAACTCCTGTTGGCTCTTCAATAACAAGTTTCACAATAACACCAACTCCCAATCATTCAGTCGTAATTCTGCACTAGCTCAAATAACAATTCCAATCGAAGTGATAGACAATCTCGACCATATCTTGGATTTTGTCAATTATGCAGAATTCAAAGACACACGGAAAAATCATGTCCATCCTACAAACTCCAACCAGTTCAGTCCACTCCCTCACACCAACCATGGCAACCGAAGGCTCATTATGCTGCCAATACCTCCAACAACAAAAAATGGCTCTTAGACAGTGGTGCTTCACACCATGTCACTTATGATTTGGAGAATCTTTCTCTTCACACTCCATACAGTGGCATGGATTATATGATGATTGGCGATGGCACTGAGTTATTAATCACTCACACTGGTTCAACAACACTTTCAACTGCACATAAATCCTTTCATTTACATGATGTTCTTTGTGTTCCTAACATGAAAAGAAATTTGATTTCCATTTACCATTTTAATAATTCAAATAATACCTCTATTGAATTCTTGCCAAATTCTTTTCTTGTGAAGGAACTCAACACTGGGGCGACATTGCTGAAAGGTGAAACTAAAGATGGTGTATATGAGTGGCCAACTTCAAGCCCAATTCTTACTTTTTCCAGCATCAAGACCTCTTCCTTTGATTGGTATCATAGACTAGGCCATCCATAGCTTTCCATTCTTAAGTATATTCTGTCTAAAAATAATTTAAGTTTCTCATCTCCATTAACATCTGATGTCTCATGTATTATGTCCTTTTTGTTTATCACTTCACAAAATATATATGGTTTTACCCACTCAAAAATAAAATCAGATGTTAAAGAGGTTTTCATTTGTTTTAAAGCCATAGTTAAAAAATATTTTGATCACACCATTACAACCTTGTACTATGATAATGGTGGGGAATATGTGTCACTTAAAAATTTTCTTTCAACTAATAGAATCTCTCATCTCATCACACCTCCACAGACACCTGAGCATAAATGGATTGTCAGAATGCAGACATCTTCATATTGTGGAAACAGGTCTTGCTCTTCTATCTCATGCCTATATTCCTTTACACTATTGACCATATGCATTTGCCACAGCAGTGTATCTTATAAATCGCATGCCTACACCAACCTTACAACTTTCATCACCCTATGAAAAAATATTTGACAAAACACCAATTTTTCCAAATTAAAAATCTTTGGTTGTTTATGTTATCCATGATTGCGTCCCTATACTGCTCATAAGCTAGAGTCCAACTCCAAACAATGTGTCTTTATTGGGTACTCATTATCTCAAAGTGCATATTATTGTCATGATCCAAAAACGTCAAAAATCTATATCTCTAGGCATGTAAGTTTTGTAGAGTCTGTGTTTCCTTTTCAATATAAAACATCTCAAGAGTCCCAGTCTCACTCCAATATTGATGTAACTTGGTTTCCTGCACCTTTACAAATACCCACAACTTCACTTAATACATCATCAATAGTGGCCGCTAATCAGCAATCTCAACGTCCAAACACCACCGTTCCCTCCATTGCTGAATCATCTGCAACTACCTCCACTCATAATATGGTCACCCGAGCTAAAAACAACATCCATAAACCACTTCGCAAGATAAACCTTCATACCCAACTTACACAAATCCATGAAATTGAACCAGTGATAGTAACTCAAGCTCTCAAAGAACCGAAATGGCGACAAGCCATGTAGGAGTTTAATGCCTTAGTAAAAAATGGCACTTGGACTCTTGTTCCTTATAACAAAAATTACAATCTTGTGGGATGTAAATGGATTTTTCACATTAAAAGAAAGTCTGATGGTTCTGTTGACAAGTATAAGGCCCGATTGGTTGCAAAAGGATTTAATTAATGTCCGGGTGTGGATTATCATGATACTTTCAGTCCCGTTGTCAAACCAACTACAGTGAGACTTGTTCTAAGCATTGCAGTAATGAATGGGTGGACACTAAGGCAACTTGATGTGAACAATGCCTTTTTATAAGGCACTTTATATGAAGATGTTTACATGGTACAACCACCAGGATTCATTAATGGTGATCGATCAACTCATGTCTGTAAGCTACGAAAAGCCATCTATGGACTTAAACAAGCCCCAAGAGCATGGTACCAAGAACTTTGAACTTTTCTTCTTCAAATGGGGTTCAAAAATTCTCATGCTGACACCTCTTTATTTGTTTTTCATAATGGCAATCAGATTATTTATTTTCTTATTTATGTTGATGACTTAATTATTACTGGAAGTAATGTTTCCATGATTAATAATTTTGTCAATATTCTTGCTAAGAAATTTTCTCTGAAGGATCTTGGACCACTATTATACTTCTTGGGGATTGAGGTTGTCCATAATTCAAAAGGACTCATTCTTTCTCAAAAGACGGTACATTTTGGAATTACAAATAAGGAGTGGTCATGGACTCATCTTAAATCTATTCTAACTCTTAGAATACATTGTGGGCCTTGTCATCTTGGGCCTTGACACCTTGGGTCATGTCACCATGGGCCTTGTGACAATGGGCCTTTTCACCTTGGGCCATGTCACCATGGGCTTTGTGATCATGGGCCTAAGAAAAGCCTTCTTGACATGAGACTCCTTGTCACCATCTACATGGATCTCCATCTTAAACTCTTTAAGCTCCATGTCACAGCTCTTGTGAATTACATTGAATCCTTGGCATTCTAAGGTAAATATTACATCCTAATTCTATGTAATTAACATTTAATTACATACCAAATAATAAAATTAATTATTATTACAAAACGAAGGATGTAATCTAAGTCCATGATCATTCCTTGCATGTATAACAAGCAAAAATCAAATAAAATGCAACTCTTGCATGTTAGAATTAATTTACAAAGCATACGAAACAAGGAAAAATATGTTGTCCATATGCTGACACACCTTCAACACACCTTAAACATGGCTTAAACACCGCTTAAACGCGGCCGTGTTGAAGGTGTGTTACGGTCTATCCCTTGGATAGAAGCTAACACCGTTTCAACACTGCTTTGACACAGCTTAGACACCATTTGGACACGACCATGTTGAAGGTGTGTTACGGTCTGTCTGTTGGATAGACGCCAACACCATTTCAACACTACTTCGACACAGCTTGGACATGACTTCCACATAGCCATGTTAAAAGTGTGTTGCAATCTTTCCCTTTAGATAGAAGCCAATACCACTTTGACACCGCTTCGACACAGCCGTGTCATAAGTTGTCAATAACATAAAAACACACACTTTTGAGCATGTTAGGCCATAACACTTGCAACCAACATCAAGTATAATTAAAACACTTGTAATTATCAATATGTTTAGCATGTGTTAAGTGCAAAAAGAGCTCTGATACCAATTGAAGGAATCGATTATGCTACTTAGGCATCAAGGACATATATGGTGAGCACAAACCTAAGTAGGGCAAATTTCAAAAATTTTACTTTACATAACCCTTCATCACATAAAGAATTAAAACCCCAAGGATCCAATTTGCATTTTAACACATAGCTAAATCATACAACAACATGTAGAGGCAACAACCTAGGAATTCTAAGTTTAGGAATACTCACAAACTCCTAAGTTTGATGTAGATCATAATAGTATCTACAAGCTTTGATGTAGTTAGGTCCAACACGTGAATCAAATGCTTAGCCTCCCAAGTGTTAGGCCTCTAGCTTGAAACACCAAAGCTCCAACAAGTCACCTACTTGCTTTGATTTGGTTAATTGCAAGTTTCCTCTCTATTGACCCTCACAAGTGTTGCACTAACTCAATTTCTTGCAAGTATATTTTGGGTTTACTTTGTGTATATGTTGTTTCTCTCTTTTTGTGTTTCTACACAAAACTCTTAATTGTCTAACCTTAAGAACATTTCTTAAGTTATATATTTATAGGTAGAGAAAGCTAACCCCAATGACATAATCTCTTACATCACATGCATATGATTTGTCATGATAAGTATCCAACTCATCATGATGAGTATACAACTTGCATACTTATCTAGTGCACCAAGAAGTATGTAGAGAATTAATACATCTCATGTACATGTCTACATACATTCTCTACACTTAATCATGCCACCTAATCCTTATCTTTGCCTTAGTCAAATTTATACACACAAGAGATAATGTGTGCCTAACATGACAAGCCTAATAAGCCAAGCTCAATACTTATCATGTCCATTGTCAACATTATACACATTAAGAGATAATGCATGCCTAACATGACAAATTTTGACCATGTCATGTTCACATGGATTTGGGCTTGGTAGTTGGGCCCACCCTTGGCCCAAGCCCAATCCATTTGATTAATCTTTGGTCCAAAACTCTTGTAGGCCTAGGCCCAAACAACTTGGGCCATTAATCCAAGTTCAATTAGAAATAACATATATTATTAATTTAATACTCTAATTAATATCTTATATTAATTAAGTATTAAATTAATAATCAAACCCTTGGTGGAATTAGATTTCATAATATGCTAGAATCATTGCTTAAAGCATAAATCCAATTCCATTAATCTTAATTAATTGATTAAACACTTTAATCAATAATTATATTAATATTGATGATTTGGTGAAACTCTTTTAGGTATGACTTACTAGGTTCATGTCTAATTGGTAATGAGAAAATAATATCAACACTTGATATTATTTGAAACTCTTTCAAGTCTAAATGTGAAAATCTCAATTATGCACATTTAGTTCTCATAGGTTGTGAGTGACCCCTAGCATCGATATCACAACTACCCAATTAGAAATGAATGCATGTATTGATTAACATGAACCATTTGGTCATAATTACCGTGCACTAGAATCCTTTGATTAGAAGATCCCGATATAGCCTAGAGTCAAGGTTTAGTCAAACTCTAATAGCTTTATCATATGACCTCATCTCAAGTTTAATTCTTGATAAAACATAGCAAATACTAGAAACACTTTCTAACACTGAAACTCTTTCAGACTGCGTCATGTTTGTCCTGGCCAGGAACATATTCTTCAAGAATAAACTTAGATGGCATAAGATCTTATCCCGGTTCACTCTAAGCAATGAATCCCATCTTAGTCGAACACTCATCCCTACATTTAACTGACTAGAGCCACCACACGCCATATACCCATGTGTGATTAACACAGGTATGTAAGCGATAATAAACTTTAACCACTTAAATGTGGATGACCATGTCACCTCAGGTCAAAGGACTATATGCACCATTATGACCTAGATTATGATTGTTGACTATAAGTGAATATCATCGCAATCACAAATCTAATGATTGTTGACTATAAGTGAATATCATCGCAATCACAAATCTAACGCCATGTTCGAGCCACCCATCACATGAGTATCCACATGTCTATTCTGATATCTCATATCAAGTAGCATGAGACTCACTACCTCCCACTATTAGTATCACATACTAATCAAGGAAAATAGACAGAGGTGCTAGTCAAATTAATATTACCCAAATATTAATTTATCGACTACGAATATTTTATAGCATATGTACTAAATAAATCTGTCACTCATATTATCAACTCTTGATAATAGATTTATTTAACATTATGCTAATGGGTGAATATTCAATTAAATAAACAATTTAGATAAAAGAATATTCTTTATTGCCATTTGGGATTATTTACAATGTCAAAATATGTGATTGGACTCTAGGGCATACCACCTATGCTAACATCATTCAAGAATGAAGCATGTGGCTATTGATTTCCATTTCATCCGAGATCAAGTTCAAAATGGTGTTCTTCGAGTTGTTCATGTTTCATTTTCAGATCAGCTGGCTGATGCGTTAACAAAACCTCTTCCCAGGACCAGATTCTTAGACATAAAATTCAAGATTGGACTTCTTTCCCGATGTCCATCTTGAGGGGGAATAACAGAGGGTTAATCTCCTAATATTTAGGAACTAATTTATCAGTTCATTCAAATTTGTTTGTATTCAAATTCATCTGTATAGTGTGCTCTGCTGTATATCATAACTAACCACCATAATAGGTCAATCAGTTGTCAACTATTTGATCTCTGCTGCTGTATAAATATTGATGTTTACATCAATGAAAAGACATCAGTTATTTCTCTTCAAAAGCTGTTGCTCTTTTAGTTCCCAACTTTAAGGTCTCTTTATTTCTCCTCTCATCTTCCTTACAATCTATTGCCCAAAGGTAATGCAAACGTTTAACAAAGTAGCTTATTTTTAGTGTAAACCACCGGAAAAGTAAACAAATGCAAACTTTTGTTTTTAATTTATGGTTAGTTTATGGTCTTTTTTTTTTCCTTTTAGGTATATATATTGATGGCAAAGGGTTTAATTTCTTTGGCACCAAACAGTGTAAGAACTAATTTGTGGGTTTATTTTTGCGTACGATTTGTTGATTATTACTGGGTTTTTTGCCTTAATTTTAGGGTGTTTGTCAACAAGCACTATCATTAGGAGTCCAAAACGTCTGTCTGTGATTTGCATGGCAAGAAGATATGGTTCCAACACTAGGAAGAGACTGTTACCTTTTTTTTTTTCCTTTTTTTTTCTTTAACATGTTAATATCTTAATTGATTATTTGGTTTCGATTGGTTTATTTATATATTTTGTGACATGCTTCGTTATTATAGACATTTTAATTTCTAAAGCTAAAATGAAAAGAACAAAGGGGGAAGGAAATTATTGAATTATAGAGTCGAATTATGATTATCAGGAACACACAAGGGAACATGACTAGGGTTGTTGGACTCTTGAATATGGTTCATTGAAATTATTGATGATTAATTTTCCTTAAAAAATATACCATCACTATCTCTTAAGAAGTTTGTTGCTAGATTATTCTTTTCAAATCAAGAATCTGTAGGGGAAAGTTTGCAAAAAAAATTTTGTAATTCATTTGGTGATAAGATTTTTTCAGAGCTTTGATGATTAGTGAAAGCATATATGCTATAGATGTTTCAAGTTACATGGAGTTTTGCATGCCCCAGGTTGAAATATAAATTTTTCTTTTAAAATTTGTATCCAGTGAGATACTAATTAATATGCACTGTTTATGTTGTCATTAGTAAAATGTAAAATGAAAGATTATTGGGGAAAATACAATTTTTTACCCTGTGGTTTGAGGTTTTGACACAGATAGTCTTGTGTTATTTTTTATGACACTTTACTACCTTGAGTTTATGTTCGTTAACACATCAAGGAAAAAGTCAGTAACGTCGTTAGACTTGCTGATATGACTTCCAGTGTGTTGATGTGGCTTCCAATGTGCTGATGTGGCTTCCAGCTCTAAACAAAAAAAGGAGAAAGTATAATTTTGTACCCTGTCGTTTGAGGTTTTGACACAGATGGTCCTGTGTTATTTTTTTGTGACAATTTACTACCCTGAGTGCATGTCCGTTAACACATAAAGAAAAAATTTAGTAACACCGTTACACCTGTTGACGTGGCATGCTAACATGGCTTCCAGTGTGCTGCTGTGGCTTCCAGCATATGGTTTTTGAAAAAGAAATTAATTAATTTTTTTTTAGGAATGTGGCTTAAAGAGTGGGCAGGAGGAGAGGTTTATGAGAAAATCTTCAACTGAAATGGATTTTTTTGTTCTTTTGTTTCAATTTTAGGGTTTTGAATGAGTTTGGTGTCTAAATTTCAATTTAGGGATTTGGGGATACATTCTTCTTCTCTTGATTTGCTTTCTTTCTTCCGGTCAATCTCTTGCTGCTGGATCTCCACCACAGGCCACCGCTGGAAGCTGCTGTTGAGTCCTCGCCGTCATCTTCCTCGGCCAAAGCTTCCCCACTACCAGCCATCTATTTCTCGAAGGAGCTTGGTGCACAAGAGATCATGAGGCTGCTGCAAAGGAGCTGACATCGCGCGAAGGAGTTGGTTTAGGATAATTTCTCTAGTTGAGGTAAAAATTTTGGACCATTGCTTTGGCCGACGCAGGACGCCACATTAGCTCTTATAACAGCATTACTAAATTTTTCGTAATTTATTAATGGAGAAATTTTCAGGGTAGTAAAATGTCAAAAAAAAAAAAAACACAGAACCATCTTTGTCAAAACGTGAAACCACAGGGTAGAAAATTTTACTTTCCCTTTTTTTTTTACGTAAGCCACGTTGGACGCCACGTCAGGAGGCTACGTCAGCTCTTGTAATGGTGTTATTGAATTTTTCGTAATTTGTTAACGGATAGAAACTCAGGGTAGTAAAATGTCACAAAAAAAAACATAAGACCATCTTTGTAAAAACGTGAAACCACAGGGTAGAAAATTGTACTTTCCCTAAGATTCTTTTAGGTCATCTAAAACTAAAAGTTCCAGCAAATGTCATTTGGGTTAATTTTATTCGCAGATAAAGAGTAGAAGAAGGGGTGGAGACTTGGGGAAGAAGAGGAGGAGAAGAAGGAAAATTGCCAAACCGAAGAAGGATAAGGTCAAAATCATCAGGCTCATATCAACAACAGAAACTGGATATGTTTATACAAAGATGAAAGGAAAGAAGATTAGCAAGAAGCTTGAGATCAAGAAATATGACCCTCAAGTGCAATGCCATGTTCTGTTTAGTAAAGCAAAATGAAGCAAGTAAGACACTTGTTTCCAACAAATCAATTCTATTTGTCACACTTTTCTTGGATAAGCTAGCAGTACTGTATTTTTTGTGAACAAATTTTGCATCAAGTATTATATATATTAAATTATATAACAGATTATACATATTCATGACAAAAAAAAAGATTATACATATTATATATTATAATATATATAATATATTATATAATATAAAAAAATAATGAGTCATTCTTCAGTACAAATATGTGTATATATACAAATGAAATTATAACTATTAGATTAATGCTTATTTAATAATAACCGTTGATGCAGATTATGAGTATTGATACACAAGGATAATCAATGGTTGTATTTAATATATATTTGTATTATAAGTATAATGACACTGTGCATGCATGCTAGCAAATTCACATGTGGCGCTCTATATTTCAGCTTATTTAAGTTACGGCTGAGCACGTGACGGAAAAAATACCAAACTGAACCGAAAGACATTAAAACCGTACTAAGCCGAATAATTTTAATCCCGAACTGAACTGAACCAAAATTTATGACTAATTTGTTATGGTATTGGACATTTATAAAAAATCGAACCGAGAACCGTACCGAACCATACCGAAACCGTATCGAACTGAAAACCGAATAAAGTACCGATTATTAATTTAATAAGTAATACATAGGTATTAATAAATAGTAGTAAGTAGTAACTTAATTATATTATCAAGTAATATACACATGTATAATAATATATAATAAAAAATTAATATGTTTTGTTATTAAAATATAATAAATAAATTGTTAACAAAATATTTTTATTAATTTTATTATTATCAATATTGTTATCATTGTTACCACTAGTACACTACTACTACTACTACTACTACTATTCAATTAACAAGTAAAAATGTGAAATGTCTATTATATTACAATTTGAACTTAAAGTATTACTATAAAAAATTCACATTGTATAGTTTTAAATAATTCAATTAACAAATAAGAATGTGGAATATCTATTAAAATTAATAAGCTAAGTAATATTATTATAATTATTATTTTACTACATAATAATACATAGACATATATTATAGATAACCATAACGACGTAGTTTTTTCCAAAACTACGTTGTTTTGATTAAAGTAAGTAGTTATCTTACAAATAAAAATAAGAGAAGATACATTTTTATTAATTAAATTATATTGCTATTATTATATGTAATAACTTATTAATTATTATTATTAAGTAATTTAATCTTACTGATATTATTTAAAAGTAATAATAATAATAATAATAATAATAATAATAATAATAATAATAATAATAATAATATTAATAATAATAATAATATTATTATTATTATTATTATACACACACATATAATAACCAAAACGGCATATTTTTACCAAAACTATATCGATTTGATTTGTGGATAATAAATATAATTTTAGTTAATAATATAAATTTATCTATTATATAAATTCTCGAATTCCCGTTTTGGACCGTACCATACCAATCCGTTTCAATAGGACCGAATTTCTGTACCGAATCGTCTCGAAAAATGAAACGATACCGGTATGAAGATTTTCAAATTAGGTATTGGTACTAGAGATTTTATTTTTAAAATCTCCGAAATATAGTATGATTCTGGCAATTTTAAATTTCCGGATTTCCCCGACCCGTGCTCACCCCTAATTTATGTTATTTTAACTTCATCTTTTCCCTTTTTTCTCTTTAAGACCTCCTCATCATTTCCCTTTCTTCTCTTTATTATCCCACTATTTCTTCTTCTTCTCTTTATGAACCCTTCATCTTATTTCTTCATAACCTCTTTTATCACACTTTCTTCACTTTACTTTTCGTCCTTTCCTCTTCTTCTCTTTAATATTCTTCCATTTCTTTTCTTCATTAATCTCTATTTTCATATATATCACAACGTATCCATATTTACTTCCATTGTTTGAAAATATAATCTCCCAAATCAATTCAACTACTTTTATATATACCACAATGTATCCATATTTAAATCTATTGTTCTAATCTCTAACCTCTCAAAACAATTCAAAATAGAAGTCAAGAAAAAAAAATACATCACAATTGCATTTGGACAATCCTTAGGTAATTTCTCATTCTCTTTATTTGAGTATTTACATTTTTATTTTTTTTATGTGATTTTTGATATAAAAAGGTGTCAAATTTGAAGTGTTATAGTAAATAAACATATTATGCTAACTATTAGCTATTACACTAATGATGAAGAGAAAAATACACTATAATTATACTTGGACAATCTTAAAGTAACTTCTCATTCTCTTTATTTGAGTATTTACATTTTTATTGTTTCTTTATGTGATTTTTGATATAAAAATTTGTCAAATTTGAAGTATTATTGTAAATAAACATATTATGCAAACTATTAACTATTACACTCATCATATTTGAATATTTCAAGCATTTGTATACATCATTAGCTGTTCTTTTTTGTTATTTAATTTGTATCAATTTATAATGCTGGATTAAGGGTATACATGAGGGCAAGAAAGAAAAAATGGTAAGTAAAACATAAATTGGTTATGAATTATTTGTGAGTTATGTCATGAAAGTCTACACACATACATATAAACAAGCAATTTAGAATTACAACCCTCAATATGAGGTTTCTATATCAATCAAAACACTCATTTCTTACACAAACCTTTGTAAGACTAAAAGATCGCTCATTGGTTTGACAAAAGATAATCAACAATTTATGTGGTGAACTTAGACATGTGTAAGACATTTCTATTAATAATTTTTTTTAATTTATGATAAAAATTTTAGTATGTTGTTTTTTTAAACAAATAACATAACAAAATTTTATAATTATTAGTTCACAATGATTAGTTTAAAAAAATTAAGTCCACCCACGCTATTCGTGGGTTTTTGCCTAGCGTTATGATTAGTTAAATAGTTTTATGACAATAGTTGTGAAAAATTTAAGATTTATTACTTTGAACACTTCTAAAAATTGTTATTAGTTTTATAATCAATGATTGTTGATTTATAATATAGCTAGAGTAGAGAAATGGCTGAAGCTGTAGTAGGATGGGCAATTAACAATTTGGACTTGTTGCTGGTAGAAGAGGTGAAACTACTCAGAGATGTCCATAGAGAGTTTGAATTTATCAAAGATGAATTGGATACCATCCAATCACTCTTAAGAGATGCGGATGCCAAATTTTATCAAGACATTGCAGACAACCGAATTAGAACATAGGTGAAATAAGTTAGACAAGTTGCTTTCCACATAGAAGATGTTGTTGATGAATACATGCTTCATATTGCATGCATGGAATCAAGATGACCATGGCTTTCTATATAAAATCCCTTATTTTTTCAAGAAATTGAAAGCACCTTATGAGATAGCCTCAAAGATTGAAGATATCAAGAAATCAGTTGCTGATATAAAGGAAAGAAATGACAGATATCGCTTCAACTTTTCATCAGAGCAAGCAAGCAATGATAGGGATAGGCATAATTCATGGAACCCTTCCCTTTTTGTTGATGCAGCTGAACTTGTTGGTATTGAATCTCCAAAGGCTGAATTGATATGGAGACTCGTGGAGGGAACTTCTAAAAAT
>CATIWK010235592.1:0-10147 GCA_949634005.1 Mallotus japonicus
TTCCAATACTAAATCAAAACTTCAATTAACCTTAACTCTAAATGCAATATGCAAAACTTAAACAAATAACTATGAATTATGGCCTAATCTATATGAAATGCATCCTATTAACTTATAAACCTAAATTAACATATTTATCAATACTTAACTAAATAAATGCACAATATAAAGAGAAAACTAATGAAATATTAACTATGCATAAAATATGAACTTATCAACAGCCATGGAGATGTGCATTTAGATGTGGCAGGAACTATGGATCGAAGCTGTTTTGACACCAAATGATCCAGCTAAGAACCGATCAAAAGGTTTCAGACGAGAAGAAGAAGGGAGAAGAAGAAAAGATAACAGAGAATATTAAGAAAAAGAGAGAGAAAGGAATTTCATTATCATTCAGCATAAGCATACAAATTGTGTGTGACAACTGATATAGCTGTTATAATTGCTTGTCTGCTAGTGCCAGCTGTACCAAATAACTGAAACATAACATAATGAAAAAAATAACCAATCGCTGGCTATAAATATCAACTAACTTATTTGTCAAATGACCACTCATAAAGGCGAAACAACATTAGCAATTTCTTCCACATATCACTTCCAATCTAAATTCTCCAGGATTATATGCAGATGATAAAGCTGTTGTTGTGAGAACAAGAAGCAATACTAACAGCTGAAATTGTACAAGAGCCATATTGATCTATCCACCAATATTGCCTTTTAAGATGGATTTTATGAATGTGCGTGTATATAGTCTGTCAAGCTAACTCTCAGAAACCGTAGCATGTTAGGAAATGAGTTCCACTTGTACTTAAACTCTACTATGTACACTGTCGTGTAAATCTCTTATGTTGTGCTTGTATTTAACTCTCATGACCTGAATATAATTGATCATTATTCGGCATCATTAACATCTCTGAGTTGGTATCAGAGCTTACCCGAATTATGTCTTCAAACAGCCCCTCCTCTTCATCTCTTTCTTCTTCTTCATCCCCTGCTTCTATAAACGTTTCTAATACTATTGCTTCTCCTTCTCTATTTTCTTCTTCATCCTCTACTCATGTTCAACATTCATTCTCAATTAAATTGAATTCTAAAAACTATATCCTTTGAAACTTCAGTTCACCCTTTTATTCAATTACTATAATTTACATGGGCTTGTCAATGGAACGAAAACTCCACCAGCAAAAGAGATAACTGATCCTACAACTGAACAAGTTGTCATCAATCTAGAATACACGATCTGGTTTAACAAGGACCAGCTTCTCTTCTCTTGGTTGCTTTCTTCCATATCTGAAGAAGTTTATCCTCAACTCATCGGGTTGAACTCTGCTGCAGAAGTTTGGAAAGCCTTAGCAACGGCTTATGGTGTGATCAGCCATGCCCAGAAGACTCAGCTTCACATCGAATTACACAATCTTTCTAAGGATGAAAAGTCGATTTCTCAGTACCTCTATAAAGCCAAAGCACTCGCAGACTCTCTCACTCTTGCCGGCCAACCTATTTTGTCCTCTAAATTCAATGCTATTGTATTTCGAAAACTGGGTGCTGATTACAATGGGATCATTGGGGCCTTGCAACAAAGATCCGATGCACTTTCCTTCAATGATCTTCATGGTCAGTTAGTAGTATATGAGTTATTGCTAAAATCTCAGCAGCCCCATCTTCCCTCTGCCAATTTTATCCAATGCACAAATCAGTCTCAGTTCTCTGCTACTTCTCGGTTTACATAAAATCGAGGTCGAGGTCGTTCCGCTTCAAGAGGAGGACATCGAGGCTATGTCAACACTGCTGGCTCTTGTCAAATATGTGGTTTAACTAACCACATCGCCTTAACTTACCGACGTCGTTTTGACTCACAATTTAATCCTCGGTCACGATATGGATTTTCTAATTCCTTACAGAATTTTTCAGACTCAGCCAGCACTTATCAGTCCCATCTGACTGAACTGAATTCACCATCTGGTTTCATTACACCGCCGTCTCTTACACCACAATCAGCATGGTACCCCAATACAGGTGCAACTCACCATGTCACGCATGACTTGCAATCTTTGTGCTCTTCTCATGAGTACAAAGGTAGGGAAAAACTTCTTGTTGGAAATTGTCATGGCCTTTCAATTAAACATATTGGTACTGGTTTATTACCTACTCCATCTAAATCCCTGTTGCTAAAAAATGTTTTGCATGTACCTTTGATTACCAAGCCATTGTTATCTGTTCACAAACTTTGTCATGATAACAAATGTTTTTTTGAATTTCACAATTCTGATTGTTTTGTTAAGGATCAGGAAACCAAGACGACAATACTTCAAGGGAAAAATGAACTTGGTCTTTACAAGTTGCACGGCAAGCACCATGATGATAGGCGAATGGATACTGCTGTCTATCTCGCAAGTCTGGAAAATTGGCATGCCCGACTAGGCCATCCTAATTTTTCTACTGTTAAAAGTTTAATTCGTAGTTTTCAATTGCCATGTTCTTCTTCCAAACAATTTTCAAATAAATGTCAAGCATGTTGTTTAGGCAAACTTCACCGTATCTCTCTTAAATTAACTCATCATCGCAGTACTCAACCTCTTCAATTAATTCATTCTGATGTTTGGGGCCCTGCGCCTATGTCTTCTTTTTCAGGTTTTAAATATTTTGTTATTTTTATTGATGATTATTCATTGTTTACTTAGATTTTTCCAATTAAGTGCAAAAGTGAAGTGCCTACTATTTTTAAACAATTTCAAGTATTTGTTAAAAAATAATTTGATTGTCCAATTAAATCTTTTAATTCAGATTGGGGCGGTGAATACAGACATTTAAATAATTTTTTCAAAGAAAAAGGCATTTTGCATCGCATCACTTGTCCACACACACACGAATAAAATGGAACTGCATAATGCAAAATTCAAAGTATTATTGATATCAGTCTAGCACTTTTAGGTCATTGTGGTGCACCACTTAAATTTTGGGAATTCGCCTTTGAAACTGCTATTTTTTTGTTAAATCGGTTGCCCACAAGTTCTCTACATAATAAAATTCCATATCAACAATTATACCAAACACCACCTGATTATTCATTTCTTCGAATTTTTGGATGCGCCATTTATCCTCTATTAAGACCTTACAACAAAAATAAATTTGCCTTCCATTCTAAATAATGTGTGTTTTTAGGGTATTCTCCAACTCATTTGGGTTATCGTTGCTATGACAAAGATACTCATAAAATGTATATAGCACGTCATGTAGAATTTGATGAATCTTTTTTTCCTTTTCAAAACATAAATAACAGTACCAAAACTGATGATGGTTCGCCAGTCCCCATGACCAATCCACCATGGTTGCAGGTCACACAACAAATACCAAGTTCATTGGACTCTACAGGTATTGTTTTTCATTCTCCATCTAATTCTTCATCTTTATCCCCTAAACCGAATCAAACTCCCTCAGACTCCTTATCCTTATCACCTTTACCACCACCTAATTCTCCTGTACCTATCTCTCCTGCTCCATCCTTTTCATCCACATCTAAATCCTCTTCTTCTCATCCTAATCCAATCACAACCAACATCCATAATCCGGACAGTATCAATCTCTTTGTAGATTTACATCAATCTCCAATTGAACCCTCATCTACATCTCTTTCACCTAAACGGATTCACCCTATGACTTACGGCCTTCCACTTACAATCGCAAGCCAACTGCACTCCATACCTTCTCTGCTTCTCACTTAACCGAGCATACCTCCTTCACACAAGCTAATAAAATTTCAGGATGGTAACAAGTAATGTCATTGGAGATGCAAGCTTTACATAGAAATCACACATGGGATTTGGTGCCTCCTCCATCTACTGAAAATATTGTTGGCAATAGATGGATTTATAAAATAAAATGAAAACCTGATGGCAGTGTTGATAGACTCAAAGCTCATCTGGTTGCTCGTGGATACACCCAAGAATATGGTATTGATTACACAGAAACCTTCAGTCTAGTGGTAAAGCCTCAAACCATACGTACTATTCTTTCTCTCGCAGTTTCTTGGGGTTGGTCCCTTCGCCAACTAGACATTAGCAATGCTTTTCTTAATGGTGACTTAAAGGAGACGGTTTATATGGTTCAACCGCAAGGGTATGTTGATCCCACAAAGCCTCATTATGTTTGTAAGTTAAACAAATCTCTCTATGGTCTTAAACGGGCACCTCGTGCCTGGTATAATAAGCTAAGTACCTTTTTGTTCTCTGTTGATACTTCACTCTTTTTATATCACAAGAACAATCAACGATGCTTTCTCTTGGTATATGTGGATGATGTGGTACTTACAGGGAATGATCCTGTTTTGCAAAAACATATTATTGATCAATTATCGGTTTCCTTCTCTCTTCGTGACTTGGGCTCTCTTCATTTTTTCCTTAGGATTCAAGTTCATGCTCATAGCAACAGTATCTTACTTTCCCAGCATTCTTACATTCAAGATATTCTAAAGAATTCTAGTATGCACACTTATAAGCCCTTGCCCACACCAATGGTATCGGGTTCACCATTATCTAAATATGTTGGTGATTTGTTGGATTCTACTGAGGCTACTCGATATAGAATGACTTGTGGAAGTTTGCAATATATCACACTCACTCGCCCGGATTTATTATATTCAGTTAATAAATTGTGTCAATATATGCACATGCCCACTACTGTTCATCTTCAAGCTCTTAAACGAGTTCTAAGGTACTTACAGGGCACTTCGACATATAGCTTGCTGATTGCTAAGTCTTCTCCTTCTGAACTTGTTGCTTTCAGCGATGCCGATTGGGCGGGTTGTCCAGACAATCGATGATCTACTGGTGGTTATCTTGTATTCCTAAGCACGAATTTGATAGCATGGAATTCACGAAAGCAACGGACTATTGCCCGTTCCTCCACTGAATCAGAATTTAAGGCGGTCGCTGATGTTAGTGTGGAAATCAAATGGCTACGCTCTCTTCTGACCGAACTTGATGTCACCCTTACCAGACCTCCCCACGTCTGGTGTGATAATGTCAGTGCAGTTTTCTTATCTTCGAATCCCATTTTCCAGGTGCGCACATGCCATGTTGAAGTTGATTTTCACTTAATGCGCCATCAGGTCCAGCAATGTCTTCTTACTGTCTCGGCTGTGTCTTCCACTGACCAACTTGTAGATGTCCTTATGAAGCCACTTCCCAAGCAGCAGTTTCTCCATTTCCTGTCCAAGCTTCGGTTGCGTGCTACCCCCCATCAGCTTGCGGGGGAGTGTCAAGCTAACTCTCAGAAACCGTAGCATGTTAGGAAATGAGTTCCATTTGTACTCAAACTCTACTATGTACACTGTCGTGTAAATCTCTTATGTTGTGCTTATATTTAACTCTCATGACCTGAATACAATTGATCATTATTCGGCATCATTAACATCTCTGAGTTAGTCAATTAAGCTTTTTGCTAGTCTTCTATTAACACTGTAGAAGTCTCCGATGCAGTTTCCTAGATGGTGATGTGTTCCAAAAGTCTTAAAAGCCAGCCAAAGTCTTCGAATTCTATCACATCCTGATCCCCATATTACATTTACCTCTTACTGGATAACGAAGAAATTAAGGAACAGAAAGGATGCTTTCAATTTTTTTTTTATCTTTCATTTTATTTGTTTTAGCTTGTTTCAATATACAAGTTCAAGGCCAGTGAGGACTGATCTTGTAATCAACTTGGTACCCTGAGGAGCAAGATGAAGGTTGTCTTTTATATATTCTGCATTCCAATGGTTTTTAAATCATTTGACTTTCCTACTAATTAAAAAATTATACAAGTTTTAACTGGCAGGAGCTGTTCTTCAAGCTGTAGTATATGTAGTTATGTTAAATAGACATATTCTCATATCTATATCATTAATCAATAAAGTCATTATCACCAATTTATGGTTATAGTTAATTTGTTTTAAAATCTAATCTACACCACTCATTCCACTTATATCATATTTAAATTTAATGCATTGGTTAGATTTGAAATTGATTTATATCCATATGACATCAATAACTAGAGAGGTCGACACATACATTAACAAAAGTGGTCCATATTCATAAAAGCTCCATTTGCAACATGAAACCAGTAGCAATTTCCTCTAAGGAAAACGATTAACGACGTGGGGTTGCTATAAGGCGGTGAATATAATAAGCCTGGGTCCCATGTGAACTGACCAAAAAAATAACTCAAAAATAGATAGCCCCCTAATTGCAGGGGCATTTTTGTCCAAAAAAATTATTAAAAAAATGTTAAGCGGCCCGCTAAGTGTATCACCTCTCTTCCTCTAATTGGAGTCCTAGTTTATCACACTTATATATATCTATACAAATAAAATTAGCACTTGTTACATTAACTTTTATTTAATTATAACTATTGATATATATTGCTTGTTGGATCAAAAAAAAAAGATATATATTGCTTGTAAAATATCTGGTGTGTGCAATAATTTTTTTAATTAAAATTTAAGTGAAAATGATCAAATTATTTGTGGCCAAGAATAATAATTGAAAAGAAAAGGACAATTTTAGCCAGTGAATTGCAAATCTGTGTAGCAAGTTAGGAATATTACTCTGCAATCCAAAATGCAATAGTTTTAACCAATCAGGCAGGTCACTTGGTGCACACTGACAAAATGATATGCTGTTTAAAAATCCTCCCTTTTAAAAGAAATTATGAGCAATTAACACTAAATAGAACATTGGATCAAACCTGTTTACGCTTCATTACAGTCTGCATGTCTCCCTTGAGATTTCAAATGTGTCAGCACTTTATTTAATTTTGACGGATTGTGCTAAAATTGCCAAAATTTGAAAAAATCAAAATATTCAGGAAATTAAAAATTGTGATAAATCTACAAAGATAGTAAACATTTGAATTTTTAGTGCAAATTGGCCAAAATTTATTAGTATATTCGGAATTAAGGTTAGTAAAATGCTTTTTTATAGTTAAGAAAAGTACCATTAGCCATCAGCCACTTGAAACTAAAAAAATAGGAAACAATAGGAGCAGTTTTATTATTCATCTATTTGGAATTAAGGTCAGTTTTTTCTCTTTTACAGTTAAGAAAAATACCATTAGCCATTATTCATCAGCCAGCCTCAATAGACTAAAAAATAAGAAACAATAAAGAGCAGTTCTTTTTATCATTATTATTCAATGGAGTTCTTTTTATCATTATTATTCAATGGAGACCTAACGGCCGTAGGCTATATAGGGGTAGTCATTTCCTTATAACTCACTATAGAGATGATAATTTCCAACAATATTGGTAGATGGTAGCTGTTGGAACTCAAATTAGAGATTTCTATAATTCTCACAAATTGATAGTATCAATCAGACTACTTCTAATTTGCTATTAAGAGCAGTTTTAATTGTTCTCAAACCCAATTTAAAACTCTAATTTAAGCTATTTTGTTCTTTATGGGTTTCTTGTGTTAATTATAATGACCTTAAAAAAAGTTTTATTAACCTCTAATCAAAATATTTGAGGCTTACAATGCTAATTTCAATAGCAGCTTCCCAAAAAACTAATTGTAGAAATGAAATTTTAAGATCATTTGTACGTTATTTCATAATGTAACATCAAAAGCATTTCTCATTTTCATTTTCAAAGAATTCTTTCTCTTTTTTTTTCTTTTTGTTCTTATGTTTTTTTTTTTTAAATTAAGCTCAAACTGAAATTTGAATTCGAGATTGAAAGGCTTGGAGATTATTTTTTTGAAAGTCATCACTGGGTAATGGAGTCAAACATTTTACTTTTTTAAGTTGAGTGATGATATGCGTCGTGGATCATAACATGAATATTGCATCACGTTCCATGTGAAATTATGAAATCATCCTCATACACTTTTGGGTATATAACCTTTTAAAAACATAAAAAAAAAATAATTTTATAATTTTGCTCAGGCTGTGATTCACTGTTCAAGTCACCTTTTAAGGTTTGGTTACCACCCACAAGTATACACAGTTAAAAGTTCAAATTAATGCATGCATTTTTGCTGTAACTATATGTCACCTTTTCTGCAACAATGCATGAATATTTTGCTTATGTGCCTTGCAACTTGCTACTTTTGTTTGTGATTGGGCCAAGAAAAGCTGGCAACATGTGAAGGAAAATTTAGTTCAAAGCCTTTAAGTTTGATTGGTCGGCTATACTAATCATGATGATGATGATGAAGCATGTAATTAGCATCATTAAAAACAGATGTATGGCTTTCATTTTGGGATGTGAATTCTTGGGCTGTAATGTGTGTTGCGAGATGCTTTTGAGAGAAAAGAAAAAAAAAAATAAAAAACAAAGGGACATGAGTAGTGTGTACGTATATGGCGTAGGCAAGGTGCGTGAGTTTGTGAGAGTAGTGTGGTGAGCAAACTTTTTTTTTTTTTTTTTTAACGATGGTGAGCAAACTTGTTATGTAAATTTTTTTTTTGCTCTCATAATATTAAATATTTTTGTGTAAAAACATATTTCCCTAAACGTGTGTAATTACAGCATGTTCCATGTGATAATTATTTTATTTTTATTATTTCTCCATACACAATACTCTACAGATTCTAACACCATCAAGTTATTTCTTTCACGATAAACGGAAAATGTTAAAATTAAATTGATAAATATTTTCCAAAAGCTGGCTTCTTTTTAGTAGCGTATGTCATTTTTCAGTACATGTTAAAATTAAATATCAATTTCCTGTGGAATCTCCAGGCTTGTTGGCAAGTTTGGCATAGGATTCTGCAAGCCAAAATGCAATGATTTTGATCTCTGTCTCTTTGTTCTATCAACCAGACAGTGTCATTTAGCCCAGGAGTTTATATATCCATGCAATGAGCACCTAAGTAACATAACAAAACTTCCTGTTAATTAAATGAACATTGGTGTTGATTGAAAAAAAAAAAAAAAAACTTGAAGCAACTAAAGTACATATGCATACCTTGATCAGAATGTACTGATACAATGCTTTCTGAAATATCTTCCAAAATTCTGCAAGCCAGGAAATTGAAAGAAGTAATAAATGAAACCATGTTGATGATGATGTTCAGGAAATTTTTTTTTACCCTCCTGCGCTCCATGGATCGCCTAGTCCATTTGAGAAAATGATGTTGCTACCAAAATTTTCTAGCACAAATTTTATGTCCTGAAAATCAAATAAGAGCATTAGAAATGTCCTGAAAATTATAATGTGACATAGAACAAGGAGGAGTGTATTAAGGGGAGCTTACATGACCACCAAATTCCATAGGAGCCCAATAAGGTCTAGGCACCATACCAAAAACTTCTTGGCATGATTTTGTGTAGTTGTTCAGATCAAATGGCGATAATTCGAACATTGTATTATTGTTATCAACGCCTCTTGGAATCACCATCTCAGTACATATCTGCAAGATTTATATATGAATCCCATATAGCTAAGCACAATAAGAAAAACATGCTATCTTGTTTCTCTGATCTTTGTATTTTTACAAAGGTTTTTTTTCATTTGATATGAGTTTGGTCAGGTTGGTTTTTTTTTTCTTTTTCAAAGAGTTCTGTCGGCTTGGACATAATTTGTATTGTCATGCTAATTTTTTCCTGAATTTCTATAAATAAAATCTTTTGCTTATAGCAAAAAGAAGAAAGAAAACGCGTACTACTCATAATATCTTGAGAAAAAATATAATTAATATCCAAATAATCTATTCAGTTAGGACTTGTTATGATTATTGTTACCGTCCTAACAATTTTTTTAAAAACATTCTTTTGTTTCAATTTTTTTTTTTTAATAGGGATGTCATATGATCTAAATTTTGATGGATGTGACAAGAGTAGTCCTCCTCTTTTAAAGGGATATTGACCAATTTGATGTCTGAACTTTTTAAAAAATTACAATTGAGTGTCCCAACTTCCATGTGTTACAATTGAGTGTGTGAACCTTGTTGACCATTTGCATGATAAAACTCCTAATTTTGATCTTTGACAATCAATTTAAGTTACTAATCTTTTTATTTAATTGTATATAAGTTAGGACTCTATTGGAAGCTAAAATGAAGTATGAATATACTGGGCTGGTTCGACCTCTGAGATTCAAGAAGGCTTTTGACATCCTTAGAGCCCAGTAATGAGAAAGTTATCTTCTTCACATTTGAAGTAGACATC
>CATIWK010235594.1:0-13760 GCA_949634005.1 Mallotus japonicus
TTATGGATATGTTTTTATGGTTGTTGAATGTTGCCTATAAATAAGAGCAAAACAAGAACCCTGGAAAAAAAAAAAAAGAAAATGGTTGCATGGTACTGACAAGTAACTAGATGACAACTCTGTTGACCTTAACCAAAAAAAAAAAAATTCTTACAGAACTCAACTAGTAAAGTAAACTTTATGGCCAAATAAAAAAAAACTAGTAAAGTAAACTCTATCAGATATGATCATCAAGTTCTCATTAATAGTCTCAAATAGATGACCCCATTATTATTATCATCATCATCATCTCCATCAGTCCAAACTCAATAATTAATAAAAAAAAAAAAAAAAAACCCCCCCGAATCAGCTCATATCCACCACAACCCTCCGTTGTAACCTTTACACCGTGTCTTCGCCACTTCTTGAAATCAAGAAACAGCAGAGAAAGTTAGATTCTTTCTTTAAAGAAACCAAACCTTAAAAAAAAAGCACCTTTCTTGCTCTTTAACAGCTCAAGAACAAGAAAGACTCTTTCTTTATCCATCATCTTTTCTTTACTTGTGTGAAAGTAGAGAGGAAGAAGAGGGAGAGATCTGAACTTAATTATGTTAGAAGCAAAATCATTTCGCTTCTTGACCCACCAGTCTTTTTTCTCAGCTGTGCGATCAGGTGATCTTGATGCTGTGAAAGAGATTGTGGAGAAGTTAACAAAAGATGAGCCGTCTGATGGGTCCTCTCCTGTTTCTGATCTAATGACTATGCAAACTGATGCAGGGGAGACTGCGTTGTATATAGCTGCAGACAATAATTTAGAAGAGGTTTTTGGGTATTTGGTCAAGTTTTGTGATGTTGAAGCTGTCAGGATTAGGTCCAAGTCTGATATGAATGCTTTCCATGTTGCTGCTAAGAAGGGTCATCTGGGTATGATTCTGATTCTGTGGTTCCTTTTAAGGTTCAGTGTTTGGTCTGATTTTGCTCTTTCTGACAGGAAATTGCTTTTAATTCTTATTTTTTCTTGTGATTGTGAGGTCTGAAGTTGCACTTGCTATTGTAATTAGTTTAATTCTATACTGGCAAGTCTTTGTAATTAATGTTTATATCAATATTTATTTTTTTTTGGTTTTGATATGCCCATGTAAGGGCGAGGCTGGAAGATGGAGAATAGAAAGTTATCTGCTTGGTAAGCTTGAGTTACTTAACTTGTTATGCTTATTGGAAGTTAAAGATCAAGCTTGTATCTATTAACTTTTTCAAGTTTCAGAGCTGCTAATAGAAAGTTAGCCTTTTTAGGAAAATATTTGCTTGCTTAATAATCCTAGAGGGATATTGAATTTTGATCATCGTGTTCGAGTATCATTCACATGGGACTCTTCTATTCGACATTTATACCTTTTGAGTATGCCTTGCCACAAGTAATTATAATTTAAGTGTTTGTCAGGCTATTTGATTTTGCATGTCATTTGCTGTTGGTTTTAGGAATTGTGATGGAACTTTTGAGCATTTGGCCTGAGCTTTGCAAGTCATGCAATTCTACAAATACTAGCCCTCTTTATTCAGCAGCTGTTCAAGATCATTTGGATGTAGTTAATGCCATCTTGGATGCTGATGTCAGCTCATTGAGGATAGTGAGGAAAAATGGAAAAACTGCACTGCACACAACTGCTAGGTATGGCCTTGTTGAAATGGTAAAATCACTCATAGAACGCGATCCAGAAATTGTTCGCATCAAAGATAAGAAAGGCCAAACTGCTCTTCATATGGCTGTAAAGGGTCAGAGTACTGCTGTAGTAGAGGAGATATTAGGTGCTGATTGCTCAATACTTAATGAGCGTGACAAGAAGGGTAACACGGCAGTGCATATAGCCACAAGGAAATCTCGTCCACTGGTAATTTGTTAATTCATTTTGAATTCATTTACATGAACTTTGTAATTAACTTCTCTTAGTCATCACCTCACATGCAGAGTACGGTAGGCAACATGCTTTGTTTTTGTTTTATTCTTTATTTTATCAGTGAGGTGGGTTACATAAGCTACCTTATTTTTCTGTCTCTTTTTGGATACTATGTGCACTGCTCTTCAAGGATGAACCCATATGAATGAGAAGTTTAACTAATTCATAATCAAAACATAAACAATATAGGAAGGTAAAACTTTGTGAGCAAATTGTCACATTTAAAATCTTTAGTAAAAGAACCACACAGCTCGGGTAGTCATATCATCCATGTTTATTTCTGTTTTCTGGCTGCTGGTAACCTCAGAGCTCTACTCATCATAAACCTTTTAAGTTCATTCCCAGTTGCATATTGCAGAATGAGCTTAAATGTAAAGATGGATGCTTTTTTGACACAAATGTTCTTATTTCCTTCTCCTGCCTAAATCTAAAGAAAATTTTTATTTCTCTATGGCTTGTTTGATCCTAGGCTCATGTGTGAGTTTATGCAGATTAGATAAATAAGAACTTTAGTAATTAGCGAAACAAGATGTAACACTAAATAAAGAATTTATATGCAGTCATCAAACATATACTCAATACAACCTAAACAGACAACTGCTATACTAGTTTGAAAACCTCAGGTGGCACATTTCTCTATTACTACCAGAATCTTCTTCCTAACATTAAGGTGCAGTTGCAATAGAATTGCTTCTATGTGACTTCATTTAGCAGCTTGCATTGGGTTTCTATTTCTTTCCAGCCATTTCAGGTACTTATATTCTTTTCTATGTGTTTCAGATAGTGGCCCTTTTGCTAAGCGATATATCTATTGATGTCAATGTCGTCAATAATCAGCGGGAAACTGCAATGGATTTGGCTGATAAACTCCAATATGGAGAATCTTCAATAGAAATCAAGGAAGCTCTCACGGAGGCTGGTGCCAAGCATGCTAGATATGTTGGTCAAGTGGATGAAGCCTTTGAACTTAAGAGAACTGTAAGTGATATAAAACATGAGGTCCACTCGCAGCTCATACAAAGTGAGAAAACTAACAGAAGAGTTTCGGGCATTGCAAAAGAGCTAAGAAAACTTCACAGAGAGGCTGTCCAAAATACCACCAACTCTATAACAGTTGTTGCTGTCCTTTTTGCCTCAATTGCTTTCTTAGCGATATTCAACTTGCCTGGACTATATCGAATGAATGGAGGCGAAGTTGGGAAGGCTATCATAGCTGACAGTGTTGGTTTCCGAGTTTTTTGCCTTCTAAATGCAACATCTCTCTTCATTTCTCTAGCAGTGGTCGTGGTTCAGATCACTTTGGTGGCCTGGGACACTACGGCTCAGAAACAGGTTGTATCCGTAGTGAACAAGCTGATGTGGGCTGCCTGTGCTTGCACTTGTGGGTCTTTTCTGTCCATTGCTTTCGTGGTTGTGGGTAAGAGAAGTTCATGGATGGCTATAACAATAACCGTAATGGGAGCACCGATTCTTGTAGGAACACTTGCAAGCATGTGCTACTTTGTCTTCCGACAACATTTTGGAGCTTTCAGGGATTCACAAAGGCGCATAAAAAGAGCTAGTGGAAGTAAGTCTTTCTCGTGGTCGTACTCGGCAAACATATCAGATATTGAGTACAACTCTGATATGGAGAAGATCTATGCATTGTGAACATCATATCAAGCAACAAGTCTTTCTCATGGTCGTACTCGGCAAACATATCAGATATTGATGAGCACAACTCTGATATGGGGAAGATCTATGCTTTGTGAACATCATATCAAGCAAAAACGCATTATGTAGTGGGATCAAAACCAAAGAATGTTTCAGCTTTTCTTGTCATTTCTTGACTGATGATATGTGCTGATAAAATATAGTTTTTCCCGACCCGTAAGATAAAAAGAGAGTGGGGTAGAGGAAAAGAAAAAAAACTTAGCTTTGGTTGGTTTCAGTTTTGCACCATAAGGGCGTGAAAGTAAGGGTTGGCTAGTTTTTCTTCTGTGTGATAGCGTAGCAGAAGGTCGACGAATGTATAATTTTGTACAGTAAGTTATGGTCCTTGTAACTTCGTCTGTAATCTACTACTTTTTGATTGCGAATTTGCAATATGGCACAGGCTTGAGAGATGTTAAATAGTCGAGCATGTTTGATAAACTCAATATTAAAGCAGTATGTACGCCAAAGGTGCAAATTGGACCCTTTACATTTTGCCTTAATTTCATATTGGACCTTTTTTTATTTTTTTTTAGTAAAATTGGAATTTCTTCTTTGTAAGATTAGACTATATTAAACCTTTGGTGAGTGCAATCAAATCTTAGAACTTTTTTTTTTAATACAATTAATTCCCATTGATTAATAAATAAAATTGATATATATATATATATATATAACATAATTTTTAAAAAATTTTCTTGAATTTTAAGAAATTAATAATCAAGTGATATAAATTTAAAAAAAAATGACTAATTTTTATTCTTTAATATAAAATAGCAAATTGATAATTGATCTAGATTTTAACGGTTGAATAAAAATTTTATTCATCAATTATTGTGTAAGTTTAAAAATTATTGTGCAGGTTTAAAAATTTAAATTGATGAATGAAATTTAAATTTTTTTTTTAATTTATAGGACTTAATTAAACTCAAAAAAAATTTATAGAATTTGGTTGCACTCACCAAAGATCCAATATATTTTAATTTCTTGTATTTGTATCTTGTAAGATCGTATAAGAAATTGAAGTTTGAATGCTAGAAAGTGAAATTCTTGTACTTTTTAATATTTAGTCGAATTTAAAAATAGAGTATACTCTCTCTCTCTCTCTCTCTCTCTCTCTCTCTATATATATATATATATATATATACATAGTCTTAGGGGCAGATGTAGCAAAATGGATCATGCGAGTTCAATTCCCCCATCGTCAGGCCATAGATTCTGAAAGAATATTAGGGTGCCCGTTACAAAGGAAAAGTTTTAATTTAACTTAAAAAAAATGAAAAAGTCCAATGTAAAATTAACAAAAAACGTAAAAATCCAATTTGCACCTTTAGCCGCAATATATATATCTATCAGCTTAAATCTTGTAGTGGCGATGCAATGAACACTGGCAAATTTTGTGTTAGGGTTGGTTATTTTGGTGAACCCTCAAGGAAATCAAATTCAGGGATTTACCAAACTGAAATCTGTGCTTGGAACAAGCGGTCGATATGCCAGTTTTTTTTTTTTTTGGAAAGGGATATGCCAGGGTAATCAAAAGGGCATTTTACATTCACACTCAGTCCAGGAATCATTCAACATTTGTGAAAAAGTACAATTATTGGCCACTACTAGAGAAATGCAAGAGCAATAATTGATAATGCAATGCTTCATTTTTTCAACGGCAACTCCAAATACTCATAATGCAATGCTTTTTTTTCTCACCCTATCAAATTGACAGCATAGGTGACAGTGAGTCACCTTATTCCCCGATGATCACCAATCATATTGAAGCTGGCCGACATAATATATAATTCTGTCTTTGGGATGACAAAATAAGTATGAACACAAAAACATGCTATTATTTTTAAGAACACGAGCCTCAATCAAATTGGCTGGAACGATTATGAAAAGTTGAAGTACAAAAGATGAGAACACAATCAGCATTGACAACATAACATACTTGTACAAAAACATCCAGTTGATAAGAAACATTTGAGAAGCACATGTGAATACCAAACTTCAGCCGCATCCACCAATGGCACAACCATTTAAATTTAGAAGTATCCGTGCAATTAAATTTTTCCAGTCCCAAAAAAGCGATCAAAAGAACATTTCTTACACAGTATTTTAGAAATGAAAACAAAGTACATAAGCATGAACGGAGAAAAATGCCAGGAATTAATCAACAAGAGTGTAAATTTGGCTAAAAATGATGTGTACATGAATTAGCTGATTCCTTATTTTATAGGGATCGCGTGCCAGTAGTGGACAAGACAAAAACAAACTGCATATTCTCTAAAATATTTTGCCCTTGGCTCTTGCCCATATGGTTTTCAATAAAAAAAATAACAGAACCACATGGGCGAACTCTGTTTACAAAGAAAAAGAATAGCTAGGGCAAGCCCAAGCTTATCTTGGTTCAAAACCAATTTTTACTATTCCCAACCTTCACAAATTTAACAGAACAAACTAAGATATACAATTTTACAAGTTCTACCAGATCTCATCCACTCCCTCTGTATGCTGAGATGAGGGTACAATTGCCTCTGAATAAATGCAGGAAATATCATGTTCAAAGTTGTAACTGCCCAGGGCCTCTCCTAGATGACCTTGAAGGCGGCCTATTAATATCTGATGCGTAGGTTTGCCGTCGGGTTTCTTCTGGTCTTTGTACTTCCTGCATCAAAATGTAAGTCCAAAGTAAAGCATAAACACAGAGCATAAACAAAATACATTAACAATTACAAGAGATTCTGTAAACCTTTGATGAAGAAGTAGAACTGTTGCGAGACTGCGCCTGTGCCTTTGCATGCATGCGATGCTGCCGCTGCATTTGCTCAAACTGTTGCAATCTTGAAGAAAAATTAATTCCATTATGCAAACTAGAATTCCCAACCTCCTGATTTACATCACCATCCTCAGAGATTTGCGATCCACTTGGAATGTGATGTAGAATTTGAGAGTAGGGGTTTCCTGAAGATGTTCGCTTAATTTGATCGCCATTGAAGGAATATGAAGGAACAGTTTTTAAACGAGTACGTAGTATCTTAAAAGCAGCACTTTGCTGTGTCCAAGAATCAAATAAATAGGCATATAAGAAGCTATGGACTAATAGCAGAAATCATGAATTACTGTTACCATAAATTTTGAAACAAAAAAACAGAGAACTTGAAATTTTGGATTATTGTGAACTTTTTGTAAGACAGGCTTTGCTTATTACAGAACTACTCCATTTTCCTTTCATTTTTTCTGGTTCTTTCCAGAAGTTTTTCATCCACCAAGATAATCAGTAGATCACCAGTAAGTAATAGAAAATAACTATATCCTAAGCTTATGATGCACCGTGAGAACTGGAACTAAACACAAAGCACATGAGCAAAGCCCCATCCTTACCCACACATGTTTACATTCAACAGATAAGATACAATCACGTGTCTAAACTCTAAAATAGCAGCTTTTACCCATAAGTCACAATAAATTAAAAAGCAACTAAATATGATATCTAGTGTACCTGGGGAAGTAACATGAGGAGACCATTCAAGGCTTTCAACAACCAAGTATATCTTCCTGGTTCAAGAAGCTGCAAAAAAAAAAAAAAAAACAAGATGGTTAACATTCTCAACAAAAAATCTCCCACTAAATAAGGGAGGCAATGCAGAAACAATAAACTAGCAAACCATCAAAAGTGAAAGTATGTAAACTCCATTGGAGGAGGCAAGACAAGATAAATAGAATTGAGCAAAATCTTGCAAGGAGTAGCCAGAGAGAAACATGGGAAAATATGACAGTAGACATCAGAGCTGACTCAACAGAGCAACTTCTGAACCCAGGATACTGGTCAGAAGATGACCATGCAATGAATCAAAAATAACAATTAGTAAATAAATGAAGCAGTATCAAATTTGTTCTACACCCTAAGAAAATATAGCAAACACACTTTATTTTAGCCAAGTAGAAAGGTTCTAACTGTAACTGCATTTCAAGAATGCACCTGCAGTCTAAGGTAAGCAAAGATTGGAGTTTCTAGCAAGCGAATCAGCTTGTCCAACTGGACCAAGAATTTGACATTGATATCTTCCTCTACCAGTGATTGAATCACCACACTTGCATGCTGGTACGTCTGAAAAACAAATGAGCACATATGCAACAAAAAGTTAGATTAGCAGGAATTCAAGACAAATGGATTAAGAAAGATTATAAGAATTTGAATGTCAAACAATTTTAAATTCTTACCTGTGCTAATAGGCAAAGGCTTATGATTGCCATGGGTGAGTGGCACCATGAAGCATACAAGGAAACAAATAAGTCTTTACCAGCAGGATTCACAAGTGATTGTTTTAAAAGTTCTCGAAGCTCAGCTAATTCAGAAGATGTAAGTAAGATCAAATTCAAAGCCTGAAAAAGATACATAAATTAAGAAATTAGAGTTTGAACAAAAGGAAAAAAAAAAAAAAAAGGTTTTAACCTTTATCACAAGGTCCAATTATATTATGTACCAATGCAGCTTTATGTAGGTGAACTAATGAAGATAATTCATTTTACTTTTCAGAAAAATGACTAAACCTGAACCATAATAGATGCGAAATCCAGATCCGCTTCACCCTCTAGTATCATAGAAAGTTCCCGATATACCCTTTCAGCATCTAAAAGTACGCAGAGTCTTCGAATTATTAAAGCCCCACGCCTAAGAGAAGAGAGGACATTTGTAACATAAGCAAATATGAAGATTATTCAAACTTCCTGATAAAGTTCCAGTAGCAAATCATGAAATATAAGAAAATAAAATAGAACTGAAACAATAAGAGAGAGAGAGACCCACTTCTCCAGAAGAGAAATATCAACACGAAAATTATGCACCAAGAAAACAACAAGTTGGCTGAAATGAGAAGGATCTTTCGCAATGCATGCATGAATTTCAAGAACAAGCAGTACCACCTGGTAAGATAATCAAAATTGAACAGTATTAAATAAATGAGAAACACTATTTTTAGAAAAATAAGGAGGGAGAGTATGTATATTGAACTACAGAATGCTATGACTTAATTACCTGTTCTTTTTGACTCACTTCCATAACCAAGTATTAACAAGGCACATGATCCATGATAAACTTTGCATGGGCTAATAATTTAATGACTTGCAGTATTTAACTCTCTTGGATGCTACATGGGAAAAAATTCAACACAGATTCACCATCTATAAACTAGTAGTTTCATCTTTTTCTGTCCATGGATTCGTTTCTGCTTAATTTGCACTCTTTCAATTTAGAAAGGATGTGAAACGCAAATCAAGTAATCAAAGAACTCCAAAATGAATAGGCAAATTTTGCATTCTTGAAAATTTTATACCACAACTTTTCCTCAATTCCATCTTCCAACTTGTTTAAGGCTACAAGCTACATGACGCAAAAATGATGAAAAATTGAGAGTACCATTTCAATATATACATTTTGCAAACTGAAACACAGAGAACAAATAGCAAGATTCCAATTGGAGAGGCAATATGAGTGTAATGAACTGAATTAAAAGCACAATAAACTAAAGACATTTAATGTTAGAATAAGGCAATGGACATCAAATAATTGTGACAAAGAAATGAACACAAAACACAAATGAACAAAATAGTCAAGAGTCAAAACATGCTGTTGTAAATGATTACCTGATCTGAAGGATCTGAAAGGGCTTTCAGAAGGGTATCAAATATGTCATTCAAAAAAGATAAGACCTGTTTCACATTAAAAACTATAAGTGAAACACTATCCATACTTTGTTACCACCCTTGATCAGAAAAGATGAACACAAATTCAGCAAATATAAAAAGCCCAAACCAATGCTGCAATGAAAGTGAAGAATATGAATCTCTTTCCATTCCAGAGCATGTTAAAGAACCTACTCCTCTAGTATTCCCTAATAAAACATCATGTTACTGTTGCACGCACCCGAATGTATACCAGAAAATGCAGGTAGATATGGTTTGGAACTCAGGGAGTGTTTTAATTTCAAAAACGATTTCAACTACAGGAGCATTTTAAAAATTAAAAAACGATCTGACTTTGGTTTATGATACCAATATTCAACAATCTTTTATCCTATGCAAAAAGAATACCAAAATATGTGGGTTCATACTGTTTTGAAATTCTCAGCTAGTGTTTTAATTTCAAAAATGATTTCAACTACAGGAGTGTTTTGAAAATTCAAAAATGATTTGACATTGATTTACAGCATTAAGCATTCATGAACATATCTGAGATGCTCAATTACCTCAGTACGATGCCTGTTTAAAAGGGTTGATATCCAGTGCAATGCTTCAATGCGAGTAGCCTCCCACTCACTAGATAATTGCCTGATTAGTCAAAAGGGTGAACTATCAATACAAAATCATTTTAAAAATTAATCAGTTCAGGTTTAACAAAAAGCTCAAACAAGAGACCATGGTGAACACTTTCACCATAACTATCCATAAGGCAGAAGTGCTATGATAAAGGGCAATTGCAAGTAATAATTCAATGCAGTTTTTTTCTTCCCCTTTTTCCATTTCAAACCCAGGTTATAAAAACTACACCTCCTTGCAATGGAAAGTATTGCTCCAACATCAAATCCTTCAGCAGGATCAGCATTCATTGCCCGAAGCTCTTCATTGGTTTCACGAGCAACCTTATGACATAAAAAGAAACATGATTAGCATAAATATGCTTCGGCAGAAAAATGTCTGTTCAAGAAGGTTTAACCTGTAAACCAGCTTACCACTCTAATTTTCTCTTCTTTATCTGATATACAAGGAAGAATGGCTCCTAGGATATCAGCATAGTAAGGAACAAGTTGTTCCCCCCCAAGTTTTACAAACTCATTAATCTGCATCATGAAAAGAGTATAAGAAGCTGAAATAAATCAACGGAAACAACAAATTGCAAGAACAATTTCTAATGCAGGATATTTGATTCCCAATAACAGTTTCCAATGACATTAAGAGCAAACTGGAAAGATTGACACATGGACATATCCATGCAAGTAAATGTGACTCTGGTCTGTGAGCCTTACTTACCCATGTGATAGCTGTTAATCGAGTGAATTCATCTGGAGAAGCTGCCCTTTGCACCAGTATTTCAGCCATTCGACCATAATCTACAGACTTCAACAGTAGCACTGCTCGAGTCAGAAAATTACAAATGAACAAAAGATTTTGTTTTTATGTCAAAATGCTTGATATCAAATCATAGAATTTCTTGAGAGGCCAACACACAAGCACAAAAACACAAGCTTTTCTAAAAGTTACCAGAAGCAAAAACTCCATTTTGGAATTTAATGTTAAGTAGATGACTTACTGGGGAGCTTTTGATCTCCTGGAGAAACTCTGAAAGAGCAGAATCAGCTTGCTGTCTTATTTCATGACTAGAATCACTCAACATATTAAACAAACCTGAGGTAATACAGAATTTCATGAGTGACCTATGTTTCAAACAGAATATTAAAAAAAAAAGTTGGGAGCAGGTTAGAATTCAGATAGTTACCATCAAGAAAATCAGGCAGAAAACCCAGCATATCGATATCTGGAACACTGTCCAACACAGTGATCCACCCAACTAAAAATTGGCGGACATATGGATTCAGGACGTTCATACGTTCTCGCAACAATGGTATAAATTCTTCAATGCTAATAGAGAGAACACGGTACAAACATTAGACATACACATTAATATGGCTCTAAAGAAAGTCTCTTGTTGATCTTGACAGGCATATCCAATACTAACATACCTGAATTGATCACTTTCAGTAACAATATCCTGTTTCATTGTAATAAAATATGAGCTAATTTCAACTTTTAGGCGTTCCTATCAACCAATGTGGGTAACCAGAAAATACTTGTGGGTGAGAGAATTTACTCACCTTCACCAGCCTGTCCAAAAGATGAGCTGCACTTTGTACATTGGCATCTGAGTCTGCTGAAAGCTTACACAAAGCATCAAAAATTTGATTAAAGAATATAATAAAATCTCCTCTCACCACCTGCAAATCAATAACATATGGCACATTAAAACCTGTATAAATTTGGACAAAGAAAAAACTAAAATGATTAAATACAAAAAAAGCCTATTGCATTCTAACCTTTGCAATGTTATACAGGGCTTCGCAAGCATAATAACGAACTCTGCTATCTTGGTCAGAAAAAGAATTAAGCACAGGTGGCACAATTTGCTGATAAGATTCATCCGAGAGAGCAGATGAGTACAAGGAAGACATTTCAACCATGTTTGAGAAAACTGAGTAATAAACAATGAATAACCACAGAAAAGGAGAAAAATATTATATAACATTATTTTCTATATTCCAGTAATATGGCACAAATGTCATGGACAAATTCCAAGGTGTGGAAAGAAATCAACCATCAACAAATTAACCAGGATCATCAATCATGACTACATACAGTAGCTTGTGGGCCAGTGGCTAGCTTAAACATTTCTCAATGAATATCGCTTTGCAAGTTCTTTGTAACATACATGTTCTACAGAATTATCCACAAATAACAAAGATACCATTACCTATCAGGCTAATAGTGAGTATATCATGTACACAACTCCTAATCATGGTACTTTCCCACTAACTGGAAAATGTTGTTCTAGAAATTTCATTAGCTACAACAATAGCATGGATTATGAAATGCTTTTGGAAAAATACTTTAAGCTTTTCACGTGGACAATGCTATAAAGCTCTCTCAAATGCACAAAGTATTCTGCCTTGCAGATTCAGTGTTGGATAGGTTGCCTGCAGTTATTTTTAAAAAAAATTGACGATAAACCTCATTTTAGTGCATCTACTCTTAACGAAAACATACTATAAAATCCTCAATTGACCAAAACATATTATAAAATATCATTCAAGCCTAGAGAATGTGAATCATACTTCTACATCCTTTATTATTCAACCCTTTTCAACAGAAGACATAAAATCTACTTTTTGTCATCTTCTAGAAACTTAAACCTACTTACCTAAAAATTTTGTGGAGTACAATAACTTATTTCTTTGGATCATGTAAACCAAATAAAATGCTATCAGTTCATTATATACCATAAACTCCACATGGATATATGTAATACTCATACTCATTCTAACATTGTAACAAGAAATATAAGTTCTAATTTCTATGTAATATAGGTTTTCGGTTCCAACTTCTAATAACCTGAACACAAAACAAAAATCAGAGCATAAGAATTTACACCAAAACCTAATTTCAGTCCTAACTACAGTCTTCCATCAAAGAGGATAGTTGTCCTGTCTTAAATATCATACCAACTACATGGAATATTGCCTCTACATAATTCTCTAAAATGAAACAAAATCAACATAATCGTTACAAAACTTCAACTGAAATTTTTATCAATTCGACAACTGAACAAAATCATCTGTTAATACAAGAGAACAATATTTGATCAATTACCTCAAGATGTTGAGCTGCCTCAGCAGTCAACCCTACAGTTGCAGCAGCTAATCCTATCAATCCACCCTGCAATATGAAATTCAAAATAAATAAAAAAATAAATAATATTAAAAATTATGCTACAAAAAATTCATTTTTACATCAAAAATCAAACAAAAACTGAATTAAAAAAAATTCAAATTTAGCAATCGGTTTCGTTACAAACCTTACGATGATTAGCTTGAGGAGAGTAAGTAAACTCCGTAGTCAGCAAATCGATCACCGCAGATATCTTATCATGATCTCCAGCGGCAGCTAACTGCTTCACTATACCTTCAACCTACACAAAACACAATCATCGCCTAATTAAACCATTTGAAAACCCTAAACAAAACACAAAGTCAGAAAGCGATAAAGGGGAGAAAAACCTCAAGAGCGGCATTTTTGCGCTTCTCGTAAAGCTTATCGGAAAGATTACGAATAACAGAGGCAGGAATGACAGAATGCGCGTCGGCCATATCAGGAGCAGAAAAAAGAAAAGATAGGCAGTTGAAAAAAGAGTTAAGAAAAAACCCTGGCAATTTGCGCCGTGAAATTTTTGAAATTCTCAGGAAACAGGAAACAGAAATCAATCAAATTCGTTTCCTGATCTTTTCCTGTTCGAATCTAAACATTGTTGGTGGATTTCAATTAGGGTTTGTGTTTTTGTTAATTTGGAGGGAAATCAGATCTGAGAGAGAGAGA
>CATIWK010235660.1:0-11954 GCA_949634005.1 Mallotus japonicus
AGAGCTGTTAATCTCACGAAGTGCTTTTGCGCCTCTCTCCAATGCCTCTGGATCGAACCCAGAACCCCTTGGCTCTTCGACTTCTGATTTCTCATTTGATGAATGTTCTGCTTGTTGCTGCGGAGTTGTTGTCGTAGAGGACGAGAAAGGATTGAACCGGAAAGACCCGTCGGCGTATGCAGTGAGGGAAGATGGGATTGTGGTGGCAGCAAAAGCAACAGCAGCAGCAGTCACACACGAGGATAATCTGGATGCGGACATGGGTAAGATCTTCGTTCGGAGTTTGATTTTAGTTCAAAAGACCATTGTTGAATAGGTGTTGGATGCCTGAGGCTGAGAGCATAAACCCTTGCTTCTAGGGTTTAAACGGAAATTTTCAATTTGTCTGGAAAAGGGCGGGGGCCATTGTTTGCAAAATAATCCAAATTCCGCAGCCCCAAAGCACTCGTAGGATCTCTAATATGGGCCTGCTGTCTGCGTGGTTTAAGGCTTTAAGCATCATTCAACCTGACCTTGAATTTGTAAATTCTTTACAAAAATCAGTTCTTATGCCATGGACCTCTATCCATGTTGCAAGATGAACCAATAGTCAATACACATGTGAGACAACAAAAAAAATGCGCTTCTTTTTTTTTTTTTCCGTCATATCCCTCAACATCACTGCAGTGGTAAAGGTTGTAGTGTAGCAACTGATCGGTTTTTCCGTGTAAAAGAAGCCTTTGACTGGTTAATAACTTTGCAATTCTATTAGTATTCATTTCTGGTCGTGGAAGATTGCTAAATACTGTTGGTTTACATCTTTGTTTCTATTTCTACTTATCTCCAACTATTTTCACTTGCTTTCCCATGGCCAAAGCTGTTGCAGCAAATCCTCTTATAAATCTTAAATTCCAACCACCTTTCACAACTTCTTCTATCATTCAAGAAAACCAAGAACACAAACAAACAATGGTTATGACATCACGTAATTATATATATAATGAATTTATAGATAATAAAAAGTTCGAAAATTGTGTTCTCTCTCCTCTGTGAGAGTGGAATTTCTAATAGCTCTCGATAGCCTCTTGATAATTGTCTTCCCTGTTTGTGTTTTAGCTTAACCATGCCCAAAATACACTTTCTCTTGCAGCTTCTGCTGCTTTTATTTCTGTTTGTTTCATCTCCAATATGTTTCCGCCTACTTTAGTCTTGCCCACCATCACCATCTGTTGACTCAACTATGGCTTTCCCACCATGTCCCAACTCTCGACCCACCATGGATCACTACTGCAAAGCTTTAAGGTCCACCTGCTTACCATCTCTCCACTCATCACCATTTCCCGATTCACCATGGCAATCTCGCCTCCATTCAATCCACCACTAACCACCTCCCATCTGCTCTCCTGAAATCTCAACCATGGCTTTTTCGCCATGACCCATTTTCCATTTATGATTTCTTCTGAAGATCCTCCACCATGGAAATCAAGGTTTCAAATGGTAAGAAGCTTTCTAACCTCAAGAATTCTGACAGCAAACTATCTGCTGTATACTCCAATCTAAATTTGGAGTCTTGCTAATGATCCCTAGGTACATGATCTGTGTACAAACACTCTCCTGCTTTCTATTGGTACTGAAGTCATATGGGTAAGCAGTCAACTTGCCCATGATCCATGGATTTATGCAGAAGCAGTAAATAGGATGCCTTTGCTTCGCCTTCCTTCTCCTGCTAAAATTTGTGTAAACTATGCTGCTCTCATAGAGAGCATTGAAAAAATCTCTCTGGAAGCTACCAGCACGCCTCAAATGGTGGCGCGTCCTTATCACCGCCTTGGTAGCGACTCGAGCAAATTTCCATGTCGTGTTGTGAAAGGAACCCTTTCTGAAGACTCTCTGACTGACCTTACTACTGCTACCAGAGATCATGATAACTCTCGGGCATTCTATGGTGCCTCCTGTACTCGGTGGGTAGTCAATCATGTGGGCCAACTTGCTAGCCATGATAACCAGCCTCTAGGCAACGCTTTTCATCAGATTTATGCTAGCTTTTTAGAATTGTCTAAGATAACTTATGTGAAGTTGTCTTTTATTCTGCTCATGCTTTGTGTTAGTCATACCAATTACTTCTATATATATCTTGGTAGGAGTTGTATGTTGACATCTCTTGGGGCTGAGTATGTATCCCTGCTCTTAGTTTCTAATGATATCTTTATTTTCGTTCCAAAAAATAAAATAAAATAAAGGGGTAAATAGTAATTAACTCAAAAGAAATCCACACAATTGAAAGAAAACTAAATTTAGGCATTTCATATCAACAATTTTTCTTTCTTTTTATCCTTGATTTGCTAATTAAAGATTAGACCTGTATAATGATACCAAATGTTTTCAATAAAGCTTGACATTAACTTTTGAAAAGATAAATGATTGTTGATTTTCATTCCTTTTGAATTTTCTTCTGAAATAAAATTACTTGAACCAGCTATGATTAATCATGTGTGCTTACCCTTATTATGAAATTTTTTTTTTATAATCATCGAAATGCTATAATAATAGAGTAATTTAGTAATTTTTATTAAAGATATTTTAAATGTAAAATTTAAATTTTATGCGTTGTTCAATTTTGCAAGAATTATCTGTAAAATTCTAATTGTTCACATAATTATTATCATGAATAGACAAGTTAATCATGGTAGAAAAAATATATTGCTTCTAAAGTTAATAGCAAAAATAATGCATTTTGCATAATATTGAAATTTATATGCAAGATTTTTACTCTCTGTAGTAAATTAGTAAGGGAAGAATCTATTGACAATTAAAAGAATTTAACAAATGAAGAAATTCACATTTGACATTATGTATAACATAGTAAAGTAAATTCTCCTTTTTATTGAAAAATTATTATTTTTTAATTTTTTTACTTGAAAAAATAGCTCCTAATATTTGAAATTGACAGAGTGAAATTTAAATTTAGTAATGAGTTTAAGTTTATTTATTTATTTTGGATAAAGAATAGCAATACATTTTTAAAAATAACAAAAGAAAGAAGGGTTGGCTGTTGGCTGGAGCCATTAGCCAAAGCTAATGAGCATTTAAAAAAAAAAAAAAAAAAAAAGGCCATTATGGAAGAATCTTTTAAATATCGATTTTGCGCCGCAGACTTGATAAAGACAGTGCTATATATATGAAAAATGATTCTTCACAGCGGCCCAAAAAAGAATGGCGGGCCCGCGTAAATTTACCAAAAAATCAAAGTTAAAAAAGAATGGCCCCAGTATAATCAGGGGCAATTCTGTCAAAAATAATAATAATAGCGGTCCGTGAAGAGTTTCATTATTCTATATATGTATTATTTTTATTAATTAATATAAAATATTTAAAATTTATATTATTAAATATAATATTTGTAATATAGGCAAAAAAATATTTCATATTTTATATTCTTAATTTAATAGTTATTATAACACAGTTATTTTTTCAAGTAGCACAATTATAAAATGCAAGATTTAAATATCAAGACCTTCTTTCATACATAAAAATTTTAAAGAAAATTTTATTGGATGAACTATTTAATTAATTTTTCATTATTTTTGGTTCCATTTTTTTAATTTGGAACTTTTGTCTTGTCAGTTTAGATTTCCGTATTTTTTTTTTCTAGCCTTTTTCACTGTTGTCAATGTAACTTCTTTTACACTTGCAAATTTATTTGTTCTTTTTTGAACTTTTGTATATATTTATTTAATTTTTATATTTTAAATAATTTAAAATTTTAGTTTAATTAGTTAATTTTTTATGAGATATTTGAAAATTTTGAATGAGATATTTAAAACTAGCCTAATTATTTTCTTTTCAATAAAATCTTTGCTTTTATTAGTATTAATAATAAAAATAATAATTTTTTTTTTATATATTACATAATTTTTTTTATTGTTTTAGTTGTTGTTTGTTGTTTTTTTCGGTTGTTGTTTTGTTGTTGTTGTTTTTTTTTTATATAGTTAGGTTGTTGTCGCTTTTAAATTAAGCGTAAATAATTTTAAAATTATGTAATATTGTCTGTTAATGAAAATGCTATGTTAGAACTAATTATTATTGTCGATTTATATAAAATTTATGAAATATTTAAACAATATCACTTTTTATTTGCTTAATTAATTATTATTTTATTAGCATTATTACTAGCATTACTGATTGTTATTAGGATATTCATTTATTTTTATTAATTAATATATCATTTTAAAAAGTGTATTATAAAGTATAAAATATTTTTTAAAAATTATTTTATTCTTAAAAATTATAAACATATTTGTTAACATTATTCAATAAAAAAAAGTTGCATGCCACTTTTTACCAATTGTTATACCATGAACCCCTGTGCATATTACAGTATTGACCAAGGTCCATCACACCTATGAAACACGTTAAAGATAACGTTTTTATTTCTTTTTTGTAAAGAATAAACAACGAGCTCTTTTTTTCTTCATTTTAGCAGTGATTTCAAAGACTACATATTTAATCAAAGAAAAAGAAGAAGAGGTGCAAAAACCTTATTGGTTAAGAAAATTCTCTTCAAAGGGTTTTGATATTTGGAAACCCATGATTTACAGTAAATGTTAACAGGGCCTTGAGGGAAGCCTTCAAGAACTATGTAGTCGATGAAGACATCTTTATGATGTTCATTCTCCACTCGCACAGCTCCAACATCACCAAATTCTTCTATCATATTGAAATGTGCCTCCAATGTCACTTCACATATTTGATTGCCAAAAATACTTTCCTGCACATAACCCTCACTGGATCCTTTCTCCCTCCTTATTGTTTATATATATATATATATATATATCAAAATAAAATCGACGTCTAGTGGATGAAGCCAGAAAGCTTTAGGATGAAATGGAAGCTATTTATCTGGTCCTCGAGAGCTTAAACATTATGGATGCATGGCTAACTTGCTAGGACAAATTGGGTTCATTTACCTTTACCTGCAGGTGTATTAGTCTTCACCTGCATATTCATTAACCTTTGAACTTGTAGGTTTATTAATCTTTACTGGATTCATTGATTTTTACCTACAAGTTCATTGACATTCACTTGCAAATTTATTGACTTTCACCTACATATTTATTCATTGATCTTCACCTACATGTGCATTAGTCTTCACTTGTAGATTCATTGACCTTCACCTACAGATTCATTAATATTTTTCTTTCAATCTCGTTTTTATTTTAGTTTCATGTCCTTTCAATGATTTTTTTTTAACTTCTTCTTTCAGGTTGTCCTCTACAAATGAATCTGAATATGCATACACTGTCTTCCCATTCCCACATGCGGTTTCATGCATGTTTTCAGTATTTTCTTTCATGCCGTCCATTAATCTTCATGTCTGATAGTATTCCGTTGGAAACAGAATGTTATGATCTTGTTTTTGGATAATCTTTATTATGGATTAAATCTAGTTGCCCTTTGGTGGAGTTGATTTCCATGCATGTTATTCGATACTTAACTATTTTTTTTTTTGGACAAATAAAACTATGATTCATTAAATATTTGAAAGTGAGTACATCAGGTCATTGTGAAGAATGACTTTGAAATAAGTTGGAAAATTACTCAAATAATCTCCTGTTGAGAAATAGAGTTCATGTTTTGACAGCCAGTCCGTGGCCATATTTGCTTTTCTACTAATATAAGCTATAGAGATAGTAGTTGTTCTAGAATCCTTGATGATCTGGTTAATTTCCTCCACAATGGGTCTGATTTCCCAGTTGACATCTTCAGAACTTGAGCTGGTCGCTTGAACCACCATCTGCGCGTCAGATTTTATGAAAACCTTACTCAGGTTTCTGCATTTGGTGAAGCGCAAGGCTTCTCGAATTGCTAGAGTTTCTGCAACCATAGGGGATGAACATTTCATTTTCTTTGCAGCCATATGAATAATGGTCCCATGCCGATTTCTGTAAATAAAAGCTGTTTGAGCTTCTTTCTGGACTTCATCATATGCAGCATCACAGTTTATTTTCAGAGCATTCTCTTCTTGGTGGCGCCAACTGCTGGTTAGTTCTTCCGTTGTTCTTTGATGGCTTTCACCTGTATCATCCATGGCATACCATTCTGCCCATTGTAGCTAGGCCTTTTCATAAGACGACGGGGGTCTGCCCTTTCTTCTTCAAACTGAAACTTGTTTCTTTGTTTCCATAATTGCCAGCATATGCTCGCTGCTAGTTCCACTCTCCTGATACCTTGGTCATGTTTGAACATTTCTATAACTTCATTCCACCAACTGCCGAAAGATTGGAAACCTCTTTCTGAAGGAGTGTAGTTGAAATTAGATCCGAACCAGGTAACTTTTGCCTGCGGACATAGGAACATGAGGTGCTCAATAGTTTCATCTTTTTCCTTGTAAATTTGACAGGTAGCTTCCCTTCTACAACCCCTATAAGTCAGATTGGAATTTGTTGCCAATGCATCATTTACACAGTGCCAGATGAAGTACTTTATCTTCTCTGGCGTCTTCATTGCCCAGATCGACATCCATAGCTTCTTGCTTGGACTTGAGGAAGAGATCGAATAAGCTTCTCTTTGGGAAGTTAACTCATTGATTTTGAGTAAATTGTATCCTGATTTTACTATGTACCTTCCTTTTTTCTCATGATGCCACAATAATTTGTTATAGCCTCTACCACTTGCTATTGGGATTTGTTCAATTGCTTTCACCTCTTCTTGGTTAAATAATGTTCTCAGAGTCCTTCTGTCCCAAGTCTGACGCTGCTTGTCAATCAAATGTCGCACTAGGAGGAATCGGGTGCCTGGAGGAGGATGAGAACTGATCTTGAAGCTTTCTAAACCCGGAACCCACTTGTCATCCCATATGTGAACTTTATTTCCATTGTAGATGTTCCATCTGCGGCCCATTTTAAGAACCTCTCTACCATACATCAAACTGCCCCAAATCCAAGAGGGTCTGCTTGCTTTTGTTGCTTCTAGGAAATTCGAGTGCGGAAAGTAAAGGCTTTTTAGCAATTTGGAGCTCTGCAAGTTGGGATTAGTAATTAATCTCCAACATTGTTTGGCTAAGGGGGCTTTGTTGAAAGAAAGCATTTCTCGGAATCCTAGACCCCCATCTTTCTTGTTCTTCGTTAACTTTTTCCAAGCTATCCAGTGGATTGTTTTCTTGTCATCACTTTGAGACCACCAGAATCTGTTGATTAGTTTTTCTATTTCTCTTGAGATTGAGTTTGGAACTCTGAAGACCATCATGATGTAAGTTGGGATGGCTTGAAGAACTGCCTTCACTAAAATGTCCCTTCCTGCTTGTGTCAAGTATTTTGATTTCCAGCCTTGGATTTTATTAACCACTCTTTCAACAAGGTAGCTACACATTTCTCTCTTGGAGGTGCCCCATTCTACCGGTATGCCCAGATATTTGGTGAGTGAGGGAGATTCTTCTACCTGAAGGATATTCGTAATTGACTTCCTCAGATGAACAGGAGTATTGGAACTAAACAACATACCTGATTTGTGCAAGTTTATTCTTTGCCCGGAAGCTGAGCAATACAGATCAAGAACTTGTTTCAGGTGCGTGCTTCTCTTTCTGTGGCTTTACCAAAGAGCATGGTGTCATCTGCAAATTGCACGTGAGTGATAGGCTCACACCTTCTGGTGATTTTGTATCCGGTTAGAAGAGCACTGTCAACTCGTTTATTTATTAGCCTAGAGAGCACATCCGCCACCAAGATAAAGATGTAAGGTGAGAGGGGATCACCTTGTCTGATCCCTCTGCTTAGGCGAAAGTATGCTTATTCTTCTCCATTAATAACAATTGAGAGGCTGGTTGTTGTGATACACTGCAAAATAAGCTTGACCCAAATTCTGCAAAACCCCATTCTAGTTAACACAATCTCTACAAATCTCCAATTGATTCTGTCATAGGCTTTCTCCATATTTAGTTTTAAGGCTATATGGTGGTTGACTGTGTTATTTTTTGCTTTCATGCCATGGATAGCCTCAGGGGTTATAATTACGCTGTCTTGTATGCTCTTGTTAGGAACAAAGGCTGTTTGCTGGGGAGTGATTAGGTGATTGAGGCCCTTTCTCATACGGTTTGCCATGGTTTTGGTGATAATTTTGTAGACAAAGGAGCAGCAGCTAATAGGGCGAAAATCTGAGACTTTCTCTGGACCTTTGACCTTAGGGACAAGAGCAATGAGGGTTTTGTTGAAATCTGGATTGAGGTAACTTGAGGTGAAGAATTGTTAGGTGGTATCAATGACTTCATTTTTTATAGTTTCCCAGTGTTGTTGGAAAAAAGCTCCCAGAAAGCCATCAGGCCCCTGAGCTTTGAGCCTCCTTAGTTGATTCACTGCCATTTTAATCTCTGTTTCTGAGACTGGGGCTAAAAGATCTTGGTTGAAAGAATCTGTTACCAGGAGAGGAATGGCATTCAGAACTTCTAGGTCAATAGCGATTTCTTCTTCCCTATAGAGTTTTCTAAAAAAATCCCCAATCTCCTTTTTGATGCTGTTACCATTGGTTAGCCATTCTCCGTTTGCGCTCCGAATACGCATTATTTTGTTCCTTGTTCTTCTCTGAATGGTGGATAGGTGGGAGAACTTGGTGTTCTTATCCCCCTCCTTCAACCAATCAATGCGGGACCTTTGAAGCCAGTATTGTTCCTCTTCTTGCCACAGGTCATTAAGGTGCTTCTTTAAATGCCCAATTTCCTCTTTTGCTGAATCATGATCCGCTCCTTCTTGTAGTTCATTTAGCCTCTGCTTTGTTTCTTCAATTTTTTTCCTTATGTTTCCGCCATACCTTTTGCTTCAGTTCATCAGTGAGTGGGAACATTCTTTGAATTTTTGCGCTAGACCTCTCTGGTGACGTTGATGTTTGTCTCGTTCCCATACCCCCTTTATCAGATCTCTGCAGTTTGCATCTTTTCTCCACTTAACTTCAAATTTGAAGCTTCTTCTTCTATAAGTTTGCTGCCATTGTCTTCTAATAATAAGTGGTCTATGGTCTGATGCTCCAAAACCCTCATGGAGAACATGAGCATTAGAAAATAAATTACACCAAGCAGGGTTTGCGAGAGCTCTGTCGAGTCTAGCTAGGATCTTCGCATTGCCAGATTGCCTATTATGCCATGTAAATTTGTTACCTTTGAACTCAATCTCCAGCAGGTTTTGTTGATCCATGAAGTCTGTAAGCAGAGAGCCCTGAGACCAATGAAAATCTGTTCCTCCTTGTTTTTCAGATTGTGACTTTATCAGGTTGAAATCTCCGGCTATTATCCAAGGATCTTAGCATCCTTGGGTTTGAGTTTGTATTTCCATGATAATTCTTTGTCTATCACGCTTATTTGGGGTGCCGTAAAATCCGGTAACGTACCACTCTTGTTCATCTGTTATTTTTAGATCTAGATAGTTCTTCTCCTTTGCTTCCACTGTTATCACCAATTCTTGCTTCCACCAAACGGCTAGCCTGCCGGATTTGCCATCCGGGTCTACGTATTCACCTCCGTCGAACTGATTTGCTTTTCTGAGTTCTTCTAGTCGGTGATGGTCGATCTTGGTCTCCATTAAGAAAACCAGATCTAGTTTGTATTTTTTAACCAGATCTCTTAGTGATCTGCTTGTAGTTTTGTTGCCAATCCCTTGGCAATTCCACGAAAGGATGCTCATCTCAAGGGAAATCAAGTCTAGACTAAGAACTTTGAACAAAGTTACTGGGAAGATCTACTCGCGTTGGGAGCACGAGAGAACACTGTAAAAGTTTTAAGAATTATGATACTTAACTATTAGATATACACTGTAATATTTTTCTTTCAATCTCGTTTTTATTTTGGTTTCATGTCCTTTCAATGATTTTTTTTCAGCTTCTTCTTTTAGGTTGTCCTCTACAAATGAATCTGAATATGCATACACTGTCTTCCCATTCCCACATGCGGTTTCATGCATGTTTTCAGTATTTTCTTTCATGTCGTCCATTAATCTTCATGTCTGATAGTTTTCCGTTGGAAACAGAATGTTGTGATCTTGTTTTTGGATAATCTTTATTATGGATTAAATCTAGTTGCCCTTTGGTGGAGTTGATTTCCATGCATGTTATTCGATAATTAACTATTAGATATACATATAACAGTTCTTTGGTTGTTGAGCTTCATCTCTTTCTCCTTTTCCAAAAAATAATTGAAAGTACAGGAAAGTATCTCTGTTTTGTAGTTTATGGTTCACTGTCACGGCAAACCGGAACAAGATAGGTGCATGGTCTGTCTTATTTTTGAAAATTCTCAGCCACATAAAAGGTAAAAAAAAAAACACGCCTTATCACGTTTGATGGACCCCTAGTTCCAATTGCTACATGAACAGGGGTCCATAATATAATTTGCCCTGTTAACATACTAAAATATTAGTAAATATAATTGTTAAAAAAATACAATTTTTAAATTGTATTGTACTTATTAATTTATAAAATTAACTTTTTATGTGATTAAGAATATTAATAATGTTCTTTTATGTAATTTATGAATAAAATAATATTTATACGTATTTAAATTTATCCATATTCTTTCTCTTATGGAAAAAAAAAAAGTTAATTTGCTCCAAGGTGTTGGTTGTGGAACACATTCAAGCATATTATATATATATACACACACGTGCATTGCATATTTGAAATATTATGGTGATGATAATTGTAAGTGTGATCATGTTGATCAATGAATCGTTAAGCATTGCTAGCATTTCAAGAAATAATGCTTTCCAATTCTGTGATATAGTCTAAAAAATTATGAGTAAAAAGCATTTTTTTTTCTTTGTTTCCATCCAATTTTTCAATCACCTAAACTCAATAACTTCATCCTGTTTGCATGCCCCAACATCAACGACCAAAGTACCTTTTTTCTCAGTTGGTAATATCCTGCAACAATTCCTTCTTGGAGCCTACAAAACATAATTCCAAAATTCAACAAAACAAATCCATAATATATATATATATATATATTTTCTCAAAATTTTTTTTATTTATTTTCGAGTATATTATATTTAACAGTCAAATTTATAAGATATATATATATGGTATATTTTTATTTATTAAGTGTGAAACACCGAAAATATATATTATAAATTCAACAGTTTAATATAATACTCTGATCGTGAATAAAAATTTTATTTGTAACTTTCATTACCTTGTCCCATAAGTAGTGGTCAGGTCTCTTATGAACTTGGACCCTATAAATCTCTGAAGGGCTGGTCATGTTCCAGTTGCATACAGGACCTGGAATTCCATCACCAATATAGTCACTAGCAGTCTCATTTGTAGTGTGATCATAAACCATCACATTTGACAAGCAATATACAAAGGGCCTTTGACATTTATTGGTGCTAACAGGACGAGTATTGAAGGGATAACTGTGATGATTCGCACGTTTATGCCAACTTAGAAATGTTCGTGCTGGCCTTTCGATCACTCGGGGAGGGATTACGCCTCTGAATATTTGAACTGCGTAGCCCCAGGATACCGATATAGTCCAGTTTCGGGTTGGATCGTAGCAAATAGATTGCTGCATAAGTGCTGCAGAGTCTAGTTGCAATGGCGCTCTTAGTTTCCTTAACGCTTGAACTCTGTCTGAATTGGGAAATATGGGTGACACTGTGTCTAGGTGGTGGAGAGAAACTAGAGGTGCAACTGGGTGGGAGGCAAGAAGGCCGAATAGACTGCCGTATACATCAAACTGCTCAAAGTAATTGCAACCAAAATTAATATGTTAAACAAGAAAGGAGCTAACTAACATCAACTTTTAGAAGTATTAATGCCAAATGATGAGACTTTTTCTCAAGCTGTGACCAGATGCATATGATTCACCTTCTCAGGTAAATCCAGAACAGCATTTTCTTGTCAAGAGGAAAACAAAATAGTTGTGCATATGTCAATGAACTAGAACCAAGAAAACAAGCCTTAACATTATATTATGGAGCACAGAAACGTAGAAATGA